>JANTPZ010107630.1:0-11029 GCA_025593235.1 Vachellia pachyceras | reverse complement strand
TGGCAAGCATTAAAAATCAATATGACAAGCTTAAACACTCTAGGATTCAAGAGAACTCAAGAGGAAGTTTAGTGAAGTTTTACATTGATTCTTGCCTTGGTAATGGCTTATATTTAATGGTCATAATGTTGTGCATTATATAGGCAAGAGTATGGTGCAAGGAATTAATTTTCCAAGTGATCAAGAAAGCATCAAAGTTAAGGGAAAGTTAAGGAGTAAAGGTAGCAAGATCTTCTAACTTAAACTAAATTGTTGTGAAATGGCATTGGAATTGTGCATGACTTAATTTATGAGAATGAAAGTGTGAATATCTGCTTGGTGTGCTATGGCCATATGCATATACATGTTTCATGTTGCACATTTCATTTCATCATGCATTCACACTTATGTTTGAAACAATGTCATGCATTTTATTAAATATGTTAGAAAGTTTTGCTATTGAGATTTCCCAAAATCTCATCCTTCCCTACTAACCATTTTAGGTGGAAGCTCAAGCAAGGGTAAGAGCAAAGGGATTAATGTTCAAGAAGGCATAATGTTGTGCTTTTATGTATTGAAGTTATGTGTGATGTTTGAAATTTGTGTTTTAAGTGTGGTTGTAATAATGTAAATAAACTCCTAAATGTATGATAGCTAAGGAGTAGTGGAAGCATGCTTTAATTATTTCTAAATGCATGAATAACCATGATTAAATGAAGTCTAAAAGTGGGCATGCATAAGTATGAGAAAAATAAAAGGTAAGTTTGAGTTAAAAGTAGTTAGAAAGTTGGTTAAACCATGAACTTTGCATGACGTGAAACAGGGCAAATGAGCTCCAAATGCGATGAAGTTTTCCAGAAAAATATTTCATATTGCAAGCTTTAAAAAAAGCCAAAGAACACTGGATTTGGAGTTTTGTAGGAAGAGTTATGATGTTCCAAAGTTTGAAGAAAATCATGGAAAACCTGGGAAAAATGGAAAATTACCAAATAAACAGTAGTTTTTCACGAAATAAACTGTATCAATTAGGTAAGTTAATGACCCAATGAGTATTTTTCCCCATAGAGGAGCTTATAAGATTCAAATAGAAATTAGAAACTCAATTTGGATTTTTCTAGAATTAGTTATGAATTTTCAAAGTTGGGCCAAAATTCTGTGAATAGTAACTTTTAAAAATCAAATTTTTAGATTTAATTTCTTTTGACTCTTTAAGCTATTCAAGGCCAAAGAATGGTTCCATAATGTTATTAAATGAAGCTGAAGAGGTAATTTAAGGTGTGTTACATAACCGGTTACACATACGCAAGTTTCCAAACTGACTAAGATGATCTTAGATTGTAGTCAAGATACGTGTTCATATTTAATGATGGTGCGTTAAGATGGAAGAGATCTAAGTAAAGAACAGTCGTTGATTCTACAACACAAGCTGAGTATATAACAACATCGGATGCAGCTAAAGAATGCATTTGGATCTGAAAGTTCATTACTTAACTAAGGGTGGTCCCTACCATCTCAAATCCAATAGATTTGTTATGTAACAATAGTGGTGCTATTGCACAGGCAATCATATACTCAAGTGATTTGTAATATCCCAAATTTTGCAAACAGATATAAAGGCCAAACTGATGAATTACGAAATGATTTGAGCCCCATAGATAAGAAAAATAGAAAGGAAAATGCCTATAGACAAGAAAGGAAAATGTCTTGAGAATTCCAAGTAAAAATGACCAAAGGGCAAAATGGTCATTTGGCACAAATGACAAGGGTAAAATGGTCATTTTGAATAAAAAAGGCTTTGGATGCAAAATGTCATTAAATAATAGGGACATTTTGGTAATTTGGTCAAAAGTCAACAAAAAGTCTAAGTTGACCAAAAAGTCAAAGTCATCCCAAATGTCAAAGTTGACCAAAAATGTCAAAGTCAACCAAAGGTAAAGTTGGAATTAAGAAAGAGTAGAAAAGTTATGGCATTTTGGTAATTATAGCAAAAGTAGAAAAGGTAGTGGCATTTTGGACATTGTGAGGAAAGTAAGACAAGTAATGGCATTTTCGAAATTAAAGGATTTTGACGGTCCAAACGACCGAGATGTAATTATTTCAGGTAGCAAGAGTCCTCAAATGCCAGAGATCCAAACTGAGAAAAGTTTAGTTGGGTCCTAAAGTATTTAATAAAATTATTACCTGGAGTATGGGCAATTTCAAAGTACGGAGAACAACAGTGCCCGAAAGCCCTAAAAAAGTATTTTCTTAGAAAAATTAATTACGGAAAATATGGGAAGAATTTTAAGAAACAGAAAAGGGCTGGAGTATCAGGGGAAAATATAGAAATTTTCCATGCCCTTAAGTCAAATTGGCCGCCGAAAGCACGTTTTAAAGTGTTGCATGCAAATTGAGGAATTTTGACGAGTTACGAGTAAACCCGGGGATGCTTGGGGCTAAGGCATAACGCTACCTAGGCAAGTAGGCCTAAGTAATGGCGCCGCATGAGAGAAAAAGTCTCTGGAAAAGTAAAATGATAGTTACCCCTATAAAGGTTACTTTACGAAAATGCGTGCCACCTGATCAAGTAACTGGACAGTCATGGAGCTAGTTAGCCTAACTGAGTCATTAATGAGGTGGTTGAGAGTAATGATGATACCTTTTTGACTCACCACATGAGCTTGACAGGTGGCACAATCTCAAGCATCCAAGAGAAAACTTAATCACTAAGTTTTAATCTCATCCCTTCATTTTTCAAGAGGACTTCACATAAAGCAATTTTCCCTCTCTCTTCCCCTCAAAAACCGTCCCCTCTTCTCTCTCTAAAGGTCTGATTTTTCCTCTCCTCTCCCAAGCTCCCAAGACTCCATTTTTGCTCTCTCAAGGAAGAAGGAAGAGCTTACAACAACAAGGTAATAGATTAAGCCCTCAAATCTTCACCTTTTCTCAAGCTTGCAACCTATTTCACCTTTCTAATGGTTTGATTTCTTGAACAAGCCTCTCTTTAGGAAGATGATGGCTAGGATTTCAAGATTTGAAAATGGAAAAGAGAAGGGTTTAAAGGTGGTAAAAGGTTGCAAGTTGTTTCTTGAGTAGTAAAAGCTATGTTATTGGTTGTTGATGGTTGTTTTGCGTTGTTGTAAAAATTATGGGAAGCTACATATTATGGGGAGATCTACCCGAATTTCGTTTGGCCTAAGGGGAGGTGTATTTGAGTTGATCAATGTTAAGAAAAGGGGTTTTTGAAGCAAGAAAACACATGGTTACAAGAACAAGTTTGAAAAACCCATTTTCCCTTTTTGTTGCTGTTTTTTGGCCAAGCCAGAAAAAAAATAGAAAGGCTGTGATTTTTGGTGTTTTGACGGTTCCATTGGCTTTAAAATGATGTTTTGTGTAGGGTAAAGCTAAGAGATGGATTTTAGAAGTTAAAGGAACCATAAAAACCAAGCCTTGAACTTGCAGGACTCTTAAAAACCTAAAAGGGAGTTTTAGTGCGTTTTTACAAGTTTTATGGCATCTTGATGGTTGTATGTTTACATGAATTTTATGCCATGATCTTTAAGGGTTTAAGACCTCAAGAGAACACTTGGAAGGGATCCAAGAGAACTTTGGAGTTTAAGTTAAAAGGGAAGCTAAGCAAAGGTAGCAAGACTACTAATCTTTCCCTTAAGTTTGTGAAAATGAGTTGTGAATGTTGCATGAACTTTTATGATGATTAAGTGGATGATTTGTGTATGAAATGTGACTTTTGTGCTATGGCCATATGCATATTAAAATGTTGTTTGCTATGTCATATATATGTATGATCATACACTTGCTTTAAAGTTATGCAATACACATTTACAATATTTTGGATTATGTAGTTTTGCTATTGGGATTCCCAAATCTCATTCCCCCCAACTAACCATGTAGGTGGAAGCTCAAGCAAGGGTAAGGAAAAGGTTATAAATGCATGAAGATGTTGCTCTTGCTTACATGATTTTGTGTAAATACATGGGTTGCTAAACTCACTTGAAATTGTTAAGTTAGTAACCCTAAATCTCTACAAGAAGTATCATGTGAATATGTGATGATGCATGCATGAAAATGGGCTAAAAGTAGCAAGGGATGGTAAAGGAATAATCATGCATGTCAGAGGTGGGTTAATGGACCAAAAAGAGGTTTTGGTGAATTTTAAGAAAAATTGGTTTTCAAGGTTAAGGGTTCCAAAAGTCCTAAAAAATGAATCTGTCTCATATGAGAAATAAAGATAGAAAACAAGCTCCAATTTGAGCTGAAACTTTCCATTCAGAAACTACACATCCTTAGCTTTAAAATGATATAAAGTTTATGAAATTTGGATGTGTATCTTAAGAGATATAATTTTTCTAAAGTTTAAGGGAAAAACCAGAAAGACTGGAAGTGACCATTCGTACAGCACATCCTTTTGGAATAAACTGATTCAAATGGGCAAGTTTTTGGACCAATGAGTATTTTTCCCCTATAGATCACTTAGTAAGCTAAATTTAAAAATTGGAACCACTCCATTTTTATTTTTCTAGAATTAATTATGATTTTTCAAAATTAGGACAGAAATATGGAAAAATGACCCGTGAACAGTAACAACGTGTTTTTTGTTTTTTGTTACGTTTTTGAAAATTGAAGTTCACAATTTTGGTCAATTTTTGATATCTAAGGCCCAAGATTGGTTCAAAAGTTATCTAATATAAGCATATAGGGGAAAATAAGAGGTGTTACTGGGAAGGACCCAGATGTCATTACACGAAAAGATCAAGGGCGAAAAAGTTAAGGGCAAAATGAGAATTAAAAAAGTTAGACAGTGTAAGGGCATTTTGGTCATTAAGAGAAGTGTAAAGGCACTTTGATCATTTGACAAAGTGAAAAAGTCAATTGTTGACCAAAATATCAGAAAAATTCACAGATGACCAAAAGATAGAGAAGAACTCAGTAATTAACTGAGATTTGATAGATTGTCAAAATGCGGCCTATATATCTGTTTAGAGAATTTTGAAGGTCGGTCGAAAATAATTATTTGAGGTGCCAAGAGACCTCAATCAGTTGAGTTCAAGGCACAGGAAAATAAAGTAATTTTATAGTAATTAATAAAATTATTGCCCAATATACGATTGAGGCGAATTTCCCAATTTTGAGGAAAAATGCCCAAAAATCCTGAAAATATAATTTTATCCAAAAATTATTTTTAAAAAATCCAAAGGGCAAATTGAGGAAAGAAAAAGGGCTAGAGTATCAGTGAAAATTATAGAAATTTTTAATGCCCTAAAAGTTAATTGCCCGTCGGAAATACGTTTTTTAGGGATTTTCGACAGAATAAAATTACCCTGTTATTTTTGGACGAATTTCAATGGTATTTTTCAGAAAATATTTCGCCATATTAGTAAGTGAATTATGGAGATTAAAATAGGAATAAAACATCTCCAGAAAAGTAGAAAAGATTTACTAGAATTAAGTTACTTTTACTTGTGAAAAATCGTAATCGGTTGAAGTAACTGAATGGGACTTGGTTTGGTTAGAATAACCAAAGCCCAACCAGATTTTTAGCCTCAATAAGAAGAGGAAAAGTGTATGTGTATTGGTGGATTTTGAGCCTTTGGATTAAGCTTGTAAACTAAGATTTAATCTCCACCTTTCATTGCAATTAAGGGATATTTATTAAGGAAGATTTTTGGCTCTCTCCATAGCTATTCTTCACGTCATGTTGGCAGCAAAAATGAGAAGAGAAGATGCCATGAACAAGAGCAAGAAGAGAAGACAATTTCCAAGAAAATCAAAGGTAAGAAGCTTAAACACCTAAACCTATACATGATCTTCATCCTTGTAATCTTCTCTACAACTTCCATGGATTGGAATTTTGATTAAGTCTCTCTTTCTCAAGTTTGATACTTATGGTTCTTGAGAGGAAAAGTTAGAAAGAGAGGGATTTAAAACTCATTGATGATTGTAAAAGACTCCTTGTGTTGTAAGGAGTGTTTTGATGTATATCTTGTGATTTTTGGCTTTTGTTTATGGATTCTATAAATTTTTGGATAATGAACCCCAAGGGGAGATGCTGCCCAAATATTTATTTGAGGTAGAAGAGTTGAATTCAAGCTTTACAATCCATGGAAATAAGTTTAAGATCAAGATTATGATGGTATATAAGTTGAAAGTTTGAAAAATCATGTTTTGGCAATTTTCATGCAAATCTGGAAGGTGCAGCAGGAAGGAGTGAGTTTTTGATGATTTTAATGCTTCCATTGGCTTTAAAATGAGAAATTGTGTAGGGGTAAAGTGAGCCAAGGAATTAGGAAGCATTAAAAATCAATATGACAAGTTAAAAGCCTCTAGGAAGCAAGGAAGTTCAAGAGGAAGTTTAATAGAGATTTACATTAATTTTTGCCTAGGAAATGGCTTGTGTTTGATGGCCATAATGTTGTGAATTGTGTGCAGTTTTGCTATTGGGATTTTAAAAAATCTCATTATTCCACAACTAACCATATAGGGGCAAGCTCAAGCAAGGGTAAGAATGAGGTTATTCATGGATGAAGATGATGTGTCTGCTTGAGTGAATTTGGTGTAAATATTATGATTGATAAGCTTTACCTACAAGTGGTTGTAGTTTGTAATCCATAAACCTCCACATGAAGTAAGTGGATATGTGATGATGCATGCATGGATATGGGTTAGATGTGCTAAAGAATGGTAAGAAGTAATCATGCATGATGAGAGGTTGGTTTATGAACCAAAAAGAAGTTTGGGTGATTTTTATGAAAAAGATTTCAAAGCTTCAGGGTTCCAAAGGTCCTAGAAGCTGACTTGTTTCACGTGAAAATGAAAAATAGCAAACGTGCTTCGATTAAGTTGAAACTTTCCAGTTAAATACTAAACATCCTAAGCTTCAAAATGATATAAATTTTGCAAAATTTGGATGTGTACATTAAGAGATATGATTTTCTAAAGTTTAAGGTAAAAACTGGAAGACTGGATAATGACCATTTGAGCAGCATGAGATTTTAGAATAAACTGATTCAAATGGGAAAGTTTTCGGGCCAATGATGTTTTCCCCTATAGATCACTCAATAAGCTAAATTTAGAAATTGGAACCACTCAATTTTGACTTTTATAGAATTAATTATAAATTTTTAAAGTTGGGCCAGAAATTTGGAAAATGGGCCAGTGAACAATAACTTTTTTTTTCATTTTTGAAAATTCAAAGTTCACATAAAAAACCCAATTTGAGTTATTTAAGGCCTAAGAGTGGTTCAAAAGTGATCTAATATGAGGATATAGAGAGAAAATAGGAGGTGTTATACTTGCTGATATCAGAGCAGGTCAGATCATGGTTAGCGCATAGTTTTTGCACAATTTATGCTTGTTATGCATTGTTAATGCATTGATATAGCAAAGATAGTTCATGGGCCCACAATGGTGTTAGTTATGCTTTGATGGTGTATTATGTATAGTTGATGTTGTGTGGCTTATGCCTTGTTCATACATAATGCTAAGTGCTTATTGGATTGAAATATGTTAAGTGCTTATAGATTTTGTGACTGTGCCTGAAAACATGTTGATTTATTTATGCTTTGGATGCATGAATATGAGTAGTTAAGCATGAGACATAATAGCACAGAAGTCACACACATTCTAGAGACAAGTTTATACTTACAGCACTCGATAGCCGATGAGCCGGACGAGATGCCGGCACCGGAGAAAGAACTCATAATAAAGAAGAGATTAAGATGCAAAGTATGGCTCAGACACCATTAAAAGAATCTTTTATGATTAAGCCACAGAGGCTAATCATATCAATAATAGAAGAGAATCTAGAAACGGGAAGAGGATCCCGAATATACTCCATATGGATCAGGATCCAATACCGTAGTATCATCTCGAGATTCAAGCGAGATATAGAGGCAACCCAGAGTTATAAGTTTAGATTATAAAGTCCATCCAAAAGACAGTTTACAGGAAACCCAGTTACTATGAATTTGATAGGGCGTATCTGGGAATTGAAGACTCGTGAAATTCCTGAACTATACTTCTCTTCGAGGATGAAGATGTGATTTAGCTCGAATAGAATGGGCCAAAGAGGCCTTTGAGCTTGGCTAGCTTGTAGAAGGTACAGCAATGAACAGTAAATGGTCGTGGGTTTAATGATGACCATTCCAACTGAAGAGCAGTGGAGATGTGCCGGAATCAGGATTATAGAATTCCCCATTCCTGATTTATAAAGTATATATAGACAAGTTAAAAAGCCCTAGTGTATGAAATACTACTTGACAATGGAATAGTATAATGGTAAGCATGGAAGTTAAATTGTTATCCTAGTATGGCTGTTCATTTTAAAATATTACAAGATCGAGATGGTAAGAAAATGCAGAACACGTGATATAGAGGCACATCAAGGATCATAATAAACAAAATGACCCATTGCATGAGATTCTGCTAAGGTTAAATGAACAGTAAGGATTGATGGAACAACTAAGAGAACCAGGCTCACGAGGACCAAGAAAGGATAGCAATCAGAGAAACTACCAGATCAAGTACCATCCAAGTAAAAGAAAAGGTAGTTGCTGATATATTGAGCAGAAAGATAACACATGGAGATGATAAAAGATCAGTTACACAAAGTATAAAGACTCAGATGAGTCAAGACCAAAGAGTTCGATAAGACATCTAAGGGAATAGAAAAGTTCAGAGATAAACATTATACCCCTCCAAAGCTTGCTTAAGACAGAGGATACTAGATGAGACTGAATCTTACCTCTAAGATTGAGATGGAAGAGATGTTTAAGGAAAGAATATTTGATAGTCCAGTAACATTTGAGGTTGTTATACATCCTATGCCATTAGTGATCTAGTATATGGTCGTGTGCTGGATAAAATATGCTATTAAAGATAAAATTCCATACATCAGAATTATTTAGAGGTTAAAATGAGTTATAGAAGCAAGAAGATGGGATAAAGTCAATGATGAAATCCTGCTTAGTGGCTCTAATACAAGAGGTAAATAGAGGCATATGATATGAATAGTTGAGACATAGTTATGATACAAAAGTGCTGTTTTGGGCTATATCTAGTTAAGTATGAGAATGAGTTAGGCAGATGTTGAATAAGTTGTGGTTAATTTTCTAAAGAAAGCAGAAAGTAGACAGTGCCATAAGTACTAGAGCTGTTGAAAGGCCTTATGGATATTATAAGTAAGCCAGATAGACTGTGATAGACACAGCAGCGCCAACATGAACCAGCCCAAGTCTAACAGTAATAAAGGCATAGTACTAGCAATGGAATCAAGGATACTTCATATTGAACTATTTGCTATTATATATGCTTAAATCCTCATAAGATAAAGATTCCTATGAGAATGGTTGCAAATCTAAAATGACCATGGGTGGATTGGTTAAGGAATCTTAAGAGCTGCTGGATGGAAAGTAAGGTAGCACATCATAACGATACAAACAATGAGAAAGAAGTGATAGGACACATCTTGAAATAGCAAAGGCAAGTATTATAGAATGTACAGATGCCTTAAGATATGAAATTTAAATTAGCGATATTTCGCTATGTCCAGGCATCATAGAAGGTATGACCCTAGGCCAAGAATGAAAGTAAGAAATGAGATGTACACTGCCACTGTAATTGAACTAAAAAGACAGAAAAGGTTCCCTAATTGGGACAAGGTACGTTGCGTTATGATGAAAAGAGGAAGTACCCAACAAAATGTATACCAGAGAAAACTTTAGCCAAAAAGTATCTCTCTAAAGTTTGGGATGGTGATTTTCCTATGCCATCGCCGCAGTTAGGCGAAAGGCCACAGTTAGGCACATAATAATTAAAGTCACCGCAGTTAGGCATATGATAATTAAAGTCACCGCAGTTAGGCATATGATAATTAAAGTCACCGCAGTTAGGCATATGATAATTAAAGTCATCGCAGTTAGGCGAGCCACTTCCTGATAGACAGGAAAAAAGGCAAACCCTGATAGACGGGGATACGTGGGACTAATTGCCCTAGCACAAGGCAAGCTACTTCCTGATAGACAGGGAGAAAAGCAAATTCCTGATGGACAGGAATAAATAGGACTCCAATGGGAAACCATTGTGTGCTTCCTATATAATCCCACAATAAAGGAAAGGAAAGGAAACAGAAAAGTAAGTCATATGGAACGAGCCATTCCCAACACGAAATGAGAAATAATGAGCTAAGAGTAACAGGGACATAATTCCCTAAAAGATTCAGGTACTAGATAAGCCAGTAATATAAATAGAATGTAAGTCCTCTCTCAACAACATCATAATGAAAATCAGAGAAGCACTAAGGATTATCAAATCCTGAAAGATAGCAGTTCGGCATAGAGCAAACATTGAAAGAATTGGCCAAATGAATGAATCAATGTCTGAGCGCTTAAGAAGTATGACAAAAGAGATATGGCCTGAGAAGAATGAGTAAGAAGTACGAAAGAAAAGGAAATATAGCTTAAGAAAGCTAACTGTTTGAGTTAAAGTGATACGAAAAGATGAGGAAGTCAGGAAGAAAGACGAGAGTCTTCATTTGTGTATAGACTATCGTGAATCGATTGAGATGATGGTGAAAAATGATTGTTTGTTTCCCCAAATTGATGATATGGTAGATTAAGTGAGTAGAGCCAAGGTGTTATCTAAGGTTAATCTTAAATCAGGCTACCATCAACTCCGTGATTGACAGGTGATAGTGTTAAAATAGCTTCTTGAACTAGATATGAATATTGTAGATATATTGGTGTACTCCAAATCTTTAGAGAAGCATACCGGGCATTTGTGAAAAAACTTGTATACTATAATTTTCTTGGATTGCTTTACCGCTGGCTAGACTTAATAACTTGGATTAAATTGATCTGATCAAATCATATCCATTTAATTAATCCAAATAATGAGCCAACAGATTTAATTTATCCTCATAAATTAAATTGACTTTAGTTGTTTAATTTATCAAATATATTAAACTAACACACACAAATATTATTTATATAATATTGTGCAATTTCGAATTTCAACATATATACACATATATTTAAAATTCGAATAAACCCTAGAA
>JANTPZ010107626.1:0-10660 GCA_025593235.1 Vachellia pachyceras | reverse complement strand
TGACGTCAGTATTGAAGAATTTGTTGTCTGGTAACAGGCATCATGGGAGCGGGTTCCCATGATTCGATCCATGTTTTATAGTTATATACATTGGATCTCATCTCGACACGCTACACAGTTGCCTAGGCAACACGATTTGTATTTCTTCTCTACCATATCAGCATTCCTGCTGCCTTACTGGTGAATACAAGTGTCTCATTTTTGCATACTCCTCCTGAGTATCAAAGGCGGTAGCTCATGTGAGATAGCCTACCTCACCTGCCTGTACGATATACTAGACATTGTATACTTGTACATAGACACATGAATTCAATCACAAATTCAATATACAATGGCTGTAACTTTACATTTTGCACATACCAATAGCCCTTACATGTTTCTCAAACATTTTTTTGGCTATTGGTTCAATCAGGGGATCTGTGACCTTACTCTTGGTCGAAATGTGTTGTACATTTATCACGTTTTGTGCGCTACATAATCTCTCACAAAATTGTACTTAATATCAATATGCTTTGTTTTACTATGATATTTTGGGTCTTTCGTGTAGGTTATGGCTGCAGTGTTGTCGCAGTATATCAACACAGGATTTGTACTCTCATTCCCAAATTCAAGGTGTTCGATGAATCTCTTCAGCCATATAGCCTCATGCACTGCCGCAGTGCAGGCCACAAACTCAGCTTCCATGGAACATAGGGCTATGCACGTCTGCTTCTTTCTGCTCCAGCTTATGGCGCCATTATTTAGCAAGAAAGTTTAACCTGAAGTTGACCTTCATTCAACCTCGTCTCCGCCTACATCAGCATCGGAGTATCCAACGAGCCGTAGATCGCTTCCTTGATAAGTCAGTGCATAATCTGATGTGCCCTTTAAGTATCGTAGTATCCTTTTCACAGCTTTCCAATGCTGTTCTCCAGGATTTGATTGGAACCTGCTCACAAGTCTAACTGCGAAACAAATATCTGGCCACATACACATCATTGCATACATTAGACTTCCAACGGCACTAGCGTAGGGAACTCTCTCCATTCTTTTCTTGGCTGACTCAGTCTTGGGACACATTTCAAGATTCAGGTTAACTCCAGTAGCTACCGGGGTGTCTAAGGGATTACAGTCACTCATGTTGAAACACTCGAGAATTTTCTTAATGTAATTCTCTTATGAAAGAGATGGAACTCTCTTTTGAACGATTCATTTGGATTTTAACTCCAAGTATGTACTCTTCTTCTCCCATGCTTTTCATCTCAAAGTTTGATGACAGCCATTCTTTAACGGCTAAGATCGAAGTTAGGCTATTTCCGGCCAACAGTATGTCGTTTTCATATAATGACAACATCACAAAGTTATCATCAAACCGCTTGACGTAGACGCAGTGGTCTTCTTCAATCATCTTAAAATTATATGAGGTTATCACCTTGTGAAACCTCAAATACCACTGTCTGGATGATTGTTTCAATTCATAAATGGACCTTCTGAGCTTACAAACTTTGCTCTCTGAACCTTTCCTTACGAAACCGAAAGGTTGTTTCATATAGATTTCTTCATCCAGGTCTCCGTTTAGAAATGCAGTTTTCACATCCATTTGATGTAACTCCATATCTAAACTGTTTACTATTGCCAGAATTAGCTTTATTGAATTAAAGCGTACAACAGGTGAGAAGGTGTCATTGTAATCGATACCTTCCTGTTGTGTGTACCCCTTCGCTACCAGATGTGCCTTGTACTCGTCAATTGATCCATCTGCTTTTCTTTTTATTTTGAGAACCCACTTGTTCCCAATGGCCTTTCGACTTTTTGGCAGATCAACGAGTTCCCAGACCTGATTCTTTCTCATTGAATCAATCTCTTCTTCCATTGCCTTACTCCATTCGTTCTTGGCAGGGCATGTTAAGGCTTCATGTACAGAACGTGGCTCATTATCTACATCCGGGGTGACCATGACTACTTCCCCCTCTATTGGGAAGCGCTTCCTGTGTACATTTCCCCTGTCACTCCTTCTTGCAGAAACCTCTTATCTCTTCCATTTCTCTTGTCTCGGCCTTTGTAAAGACATTTATGAGCCTTCTGATCTCCCACTCAGATCGATATATTGAGACGATTGGGGATCATTAGATCAATCTGCACTACCTTGTTCTTCTATCTCATAAAGAGATACTGTTCGATCTATTTCTGCTCTGCCAGGAAATTCACTTTCCAAAAATGCAGTAACCCTTCATTCAATTTTAGTCACTGTTCCATCTTCGTTTTCCCCAATGAAAACGTATCATTTGGATTCTTTTGAGTAACTTATAAAGATACATTTCTTTCTTTTTGGACCCAATTTCCCATGCCTGTGGGAATCATCGTGAACGTATGCAGCCGACCCCCAGGGTCTTAAGATATTTAAATCGGGCTTGAGTTTCGTCCACAATTCATAGGGTGTGGAACTAACTGATTTTGAGGGTACACGATTAAGTATAAAGGCTATTATTAATAAAGCATCACCCCAATACGAAATTGGCAGGTTTGCTTGAGCCATAATCAACCTAACCATGTCTAGAAGAGTTATATGTCTTCTTTCAGACACTCCATTTTGTTGCTAGGTGCCGGGGATAGTTAGTTACCTAATTATCCTCTTTTCTTCATAGAGCCATTTGAATTGATCAGATAATTTTTCACGACCTCGGTCAATACGTAATACTTTAATTTACGTTCTATTTGATTCTCTATCTCATTCATGTACTGTCTAAAACTCTCTAGTGCTTTAGACTTATCTGAGATCAAATAGATATGACCATATCGTGAAAAGTCATCAGTAAAGGTAATGAAGTACCAAGCTCCGTGCCTTGCCCTCACACTCATGGGACCGCATATATTAGAATGGAAAAAATCCAATGGATTTTCAGCTCTAGTTTCCATATCGAAAGGTTTTCTAGTTGCCTTGCCAGCTAAACAATTTTCACATAAGGCCATCTCCATGTTTGGAGTACACCTAGCAAACCATCTTTTGCTAGTTTGAACATTCGATTTTAACTTATGTGCTATAGTCTAGCATGCCAGATAATTATGCCAATTGTTATATTGGAGAACTAACAAAACAGTCATGCAAGTTGATATCACCAATAACATCCATAACAAAGGACTTTCCTTAAAGGAAAGCTAAACCGTAAAAATTTTCGTCGCTAAGAATGTAAGCACCTTTTCGTCATGAAAGTTCACATCAAACCCATAATTCAACAGACACAATACAGAAACTAAATTCCGTCAGATGTCCGGTGTATGAAGCACATCATGTTAGATTAAGGTCTTTCTACCAAGCAGAGCTAATCTGCAGGTGCCTATATCTTTAACCTCAATCTTTGCGTTATTGCCAACATAAAGCCATTTGCATTAATGCGGTAACCGACAGTAATCCACGAGGGATCTCTGATCCTTCGTTACATGGTCTGTTGAGTTTGAGTCTTTCCACGGTCATTTTGCCCAGGGCAGTCCCTCGCAAAGTGACCCAACTTCTGGTAGGCATAGTATTTGACCTCATTCAGGTCAACCTTTACTTTCGCCCCTTTTGAATTTAGGGACATCCTTCCTGCCTTTTCCATGAGATTTCTTGCCCTTCTTAAAATCGGGCTTGGCATTGGAAAGGCTTGCATCCTTGGTGTAATAGATGCATGCCCAGAAGTCTTATATACCTCCAGGCGTTCATTCTCAAGCTCAAGGTGCTTCGCAACATCATTAAAAGTGATTATGTTATCGTTATGAGTTAAGTTGACTTTCATAAGTTCCCAACTAGGGAAAGTGATCTGATCACAGCCTGCACTTGCTGCTCATCAGTCATTATAAGTCCAACTTCCTGAAGCTCTCTGATCATGTTTGACATGTTTCGAAGGTGCTTCTTCTTGGGCGTAATACCCAGAAGCTTATACATGTCAAACTTGATTGTCAGCGTCCTAAGCTTAGTGGTCGAAGTTCCACCATACTTATCTCTGAGAGCTGCCCACATGGCATATACAATTGGACGTTTTTCAAACTGACACATTAGGTCATTTAACATTATTCTCAGCAGGGTAATTCTTGCAATATTGTTCTCATTTTTCTATACCTGGTATAACTCCAGGTTTCCCTTACACTGGGTTGAAGTCCTAGCTTCATGTTCCACCAAAATGGTGGTCAATGGCTCAAGGGCCTATGTTCCTCCAATATATACTGCACCTTAAGGTGTCAGATATCTCATTTGTCACCATTCAACTTATCCCCTTTATTCAACTCGGCAATTATGCTTTTTGTTGCCATTTTCTAGTCTGAGGTGACAGGGTATTTTATCAACAAATATTTTCTCATATAGCTGAGTTTTTAGCGTTTATGTAGCACATCACAGTATACAATGCTTATACTTATATTACTCTTGACAAGAAGATAATTTGATCACTAGATTTGCGATCAGGAGGATACATTTGTACTTCCCATCACGCAAACACTAGTAACTACATTATTTTCTTTCAAGAATTTTATACAAGTACTTCTTGAATCGTCAACTTTTAGAAGTCTCGTTTTCTAAAAGCTATCAAAAGTGTTATAAGGTGACAAATCATGTAAATAATAATGACGATTTCACAACAATTCACATAAACTAAACATGTCACATTTTACAATGCATTTAGTCATAATCATACACCAAGTTAGTTCTAAATACATTAACCAAACATAGAGGGTAAACATATAAATCTAAAGTGCAACACGTCTTTAGATATTTGCAATATAGTAATAAACTATTTGTTTCATCAGTCTTTTAAGGTATTGGTTTTTGTTCAGCATAAGTTTCGTTGTTTTCTTTACTGCATCAACCCACATGGTTGTTAATGTGAATGTGCTTGTAGCTCTAAATGCTACATTATACTTCACACGACATTCATATAGAATTATGTAGTTTCATTATCAGTTATGATGTTGACATAGTTCGCAATAATTTCATATATGTATACATTTATATTCTTGACTATGATTGTTCTCATTGCATACCATATTTAGCTATTGTCGCAGCCATGGCCAGGGAAAAAAGGGTTGGTCTACCTCCTCATCAACACTTTGAGGTTTTGAATCGAATGAGAACGAGGATATATGATTTGGGTCGGAATAGACCTTTTTGAGGTTCCTCTTGACCTCTTAGGACCCTCTTCTGGATCCTCCTCAATGTCTTTCTCATATTCCCTTAAGGAATTCCTTAAGATCGTCTTCAAACGGTTTTTCCTTAAAATCCTCTTCAAATTTTTTTTTTGTTTAAAATTCAGGATCCTCGTTATGAACATGCTTATCCATATATTCAATGTACACTGGTCCGTAAGACTGTGTTTCAGTGCTATCTGAGGCTCTTGTACCATTATTTTTCAAAAAAATGGATTTGAAATTAATATGTTGAAAAATTTTCAACAAATCCTTAAGTAAGCACTGATTTTCGTCAAAAACAGATCCTGAATTGAGTTATAAAATAGGCAAATTATATATCAAAATAAAGATCTTGAATTTTAGGATTTTTAGGAACAAACCGTGTCTTATTTGGAGGTCCCACGCGCCTGCACGCGCCCCCAGAAGAAAAATTCCAGGAAAAATTCGAAAATGGAGCAAAACCCACTCTCGGCGGAGGCGTGTGTACGTCACGCGCTGCCATACAGGCTCCATTTAATGTCACGTGCCGTCGCGGTTCAGATGGGGTAGTCCACGTGTCCACTGAACATTCCACCTGGCCTTTTTTTTCCTTTTTAAATGATAATTTTTTTAAAAAAAATTTAATCATTATTATTTTTTTAATAATTTTTTTTGGATTTTTTTCTTGATTGGGCCTCTCTGGCCCAATCCACAAAAACCCCCTTTTTTTATCCGGGTTGGGCCTCTCTGGCCCAACCGAAAGGCATTTTATTTTATTTTTTTTAAAAATCCGGTTTGGGCGTACAATTTCAAATCATCGTTTCGGTTTAATCATCATTTTGGTTTAGAGGCATATAATTTCAAATTATACATACACATAAATCACATACATGCTTGAAATCTGAACCGAAAAATGAAACGGCATGCTATATAGGAAAGCAAGAAATATACATACACATATATCTCAATTAAACATGCTTGCGGAAATTCATGAACAGTGAGTAATTGCCATAGAGCATGCATGGTAAGCAAGAGATTATAGTAATGGACATACTTTAATCATACACTCAAATTTTCATGATTAAACTAGCAAAAGTTCATATCTGTACGGAAGAGAAATGCCTCAGGAACCTATAGGCTCTGATACCACTGAAGGATTTTGGGCGTACCTGGAGATGCCGAATTACGAATCTGCAGATACCCACATGGAATTCGGATCACAATGGTGGATCCAAACACAAGACACAGCAAAAGCACCGAAGGCAAGAGGAGAGGAGATGAGAGGATTCTCTGCAAGAGAAATGGAAGAGAGAATACTTGTTTTCTCTGTGCGTTATGTCTGCCGCCTTTGGGGAACCACTTCCCCCCTCTTGTAGCTTCCCACTAGGGTTCATGTTTATGCATTTGACATAGCCCATGGACTTGGGCCTAATCCATCAAGGGTGTCCCATATTCCAACAAGTAGTTTGTAAATTCCCGTTAGGTCTGGATTTCTTCCTGCTAAGTTTGTCAACTGAACCATCAATAAATTGGTACAAATGTAAGGTGCTTGATGCATATGATTTATATGCTCCATCTTGAGGGCATGTGTTAGAATACATGTAATTATCGTAATTGATAAATTGTAATTAATACATCCGGTCTGTGATGTGTCTGTCTGGTAGATACAGCAAGAGCTGGGAGCAAAGGTTATAAAAAAGGGTTTGGCATGGGAATTTAGTGCCCAGAGAGGTTTGGCGTCTGATAACATTGCTAATAACAACAAAAAGGTTTGAGTATAATAAATTCAAAGGCTCTCTCTCAGTCTAATTCGCTCGTAACTTGTGCTTGTTAAGTAGCCTCATAAACGCCCTTGGGAAATTGTCTTTTAAAGAAACTCATCATCATTTTGAGAAGTACATATAAAAGACCCAAGTTTCCAGAAATCTGATTGGATTATGATTTTAGTGTTTGCGACTTGTTTGAATTTACGTAACTTTGATTCTTAACATTTTGTTTTGATAAAAATAACCCTTCTTAACAAAAGAATTATTTAAACGGTTATATTTTTCAAAATAATGATTTTATGCAACAAAAATAATTATGCAACAAAAATTTTTTCAAAATTTTTGTCCAAATAAAAGTTAGTCGGGCAGATGGAAATTAAACTAATTTTTTTCGGACAATGGAAGTTAAGCTGATTCGATAAATGTGCTTCAATAAAAATGCTGGAAAATTAAATTCATATAAGTTTTAGGATATGTTGGAAATTCTAAAAATATCCGTATCATGATTATTTTTTGACTCATAACATCAATATTCTGAAAAAATCTATTTCTTTTGAACGGAAGAGGACGCTAGGGCAGGAGGAGGTGCCACGTCACTTTATATTTTTCAATGATTCCTCTTCCTCATCACCTTTTTGTCCCTGTGAGGTTGGCCTCGATAAATGTGCTTCAATAATAATGATTACATGTGCTTGAAAATTAAATTCATAAGTTTTAGGATATGTTAAAAATTTTAAAAATATCTGTATCATAATTATTTTTTACGCATAAAATCAATATTTTGAAAAATATAACCGTTTAAATAATTCTTTTTTCAAGAAGGGTTAATTTTATCAAAATAAATCTTGAAAATCCAAGTTAGTCTCATTCAAACAAGTCCCAAACATTAAAATCATAATCCCATCATATTTCTGTAAAATTGTATGTAATTTCTTTTGTCTTTATAAAATTGTCCTTTAATAATAAAAAAGTGAAATTTTCTCTATTTACAAATCTTCTCTGAAATAAAATTTGGGCATAACATATTTGAGAAGATAACTACCGTATTTTTAAATCTTACTCCTCAACTGCATACGGGCCATAAAAATTGGGTCTAATTTCTAAAATTACAATAACCCAATTGTAATTTTTACAATTCTAAAAATTCTAAATTCTAATTCTAAATTTACAATAAAAATTGGGTCTAAATTCTAAAAATTGGGACACAATTCATACTGCGAACATTTTAACAAAAGAAGAAAAAGCAATTCCTCGCTTTTGAGTATAACATTTTAATAAAAGGGGCATTTGATTTTTGGGTGGGACCGATGAGTGACAGAAATTTCATCTGTAGATGGTATGATCGTGGCTTCATTTAAAAAAAAAATCATGGTCAAATTTAAGTGATGTTAATGAACCATTTTACCACCTCTCAAATTTGGATTGTCCCAGAATTAAATAAATCTATTACAATATGTTTTCACCCAAAATCATGTTAAATAATCTAATTTAACGTTTTTCACCTAAAATCATATTAAATAATCTAATTTAACGTAACCTATAAGCATTAACATAAGGATTGTCTAAGTGCCCAGCTTGAGAGCTCAAACATGAGACTTCTTATGATTTTAAGAAAGAATTCAATGAAAGTGACTTCACGCGATTATGATATATATAGTATTAAAATTTAAAATTTTATTAAAAAATGTAGTCATATTTAATATTATATAGTATTTTCACATGATTATTTTTATTAAAAAGTGTACTCGTAACTTCACGCGTTTGTGAAAAATGGGGGCAAATCTATTTTTTTAAAAGGAAAAAAAGACAAAAGAGGAAGACAAGACTCGATCGGAGTTTCCAAATTCCTACATGTATATATAGTGACTTTCCCATGTGTGTGCCATCATCAAACTTTGGTGGTTCTCTTACCGGCTTCAGCCTCTCTACCCTCTGCCCACCTCTTTTTTTTTCTGCTCATTCTTTCTCTGTCTTGTGATCAAGGTCGACGACCAACAAATTGGAGTGCCGCCACCCAACATGCCTCTAACTCCATCTTCTTTCAGCTCTCCCCTAAGGTTTCCCCACACATCATTAACTTCAACCACTTTCAACTCAGTAAAATTTCTTCATTTCTGGTTTCTACTATTTGTTTAGCTTCTTCTTCCCATTATTGTTATTACGAGCTACTTTATGATGCTCATTCAGTTTATTCATCACTTCCTTTTTTGCGCCTGCAGTTCAAACCGGGTGCGAGACGAATCTTTACATGCTGTCATAATTTTTCTGAACACTGTACTAGGTGGTTATGTGCTGTTTCAATTCCAGCATATGAATCTGTCCCTCTTCCATGAGCACGGGATCATCATGAGATCCATTTTTGTAATGCAGTTCTTCTATGTTATGGGTATCATGGTAGAATTTAAACTTCAACTTCAATCTCGTTTCCTTGATATCATGAAACAATTTACTCCTCTGTTTGGACTTCTTGCTGTGGTTCTACTTCTATTCATCCTATCGCTCCCATTGGGTTTCGCTACATCCATCATATGGGCTTTCTTGGTGATTGGGCCAACGATCTCATTGTATCAAGAAATCAAACAATGTCTTGGTGGCATCATCCCACCTCGTTGTACCAATCAGAGAGAGACAGGCGACTCTGATATGGAAGAAAGTGACCCAATGGGGATTGAAGAGAATGACTTGCGTGCCGAAGCTTCTTTGACCTAAACATAAACCTGTATGGATGAAATCAGTGTTGTTTTAGGATAAAACTCGCACGTCTAAATTGAATTAGTGAGTCAATTAGTAATAAGAAAAGTTTCTGATTGTTTCCTTTTATATTTTGTAAGCGGATGGATGGCATAGGTGCCTGAAGTCTATTGTATGGTCTATAGTTTAAGATAATGGCAGAGCATCCATCTTGCTTTGTCAAGTTTTAGAAATTTGATTTAAAAGATGGAAATGGGGAGATAAGTAAAGTTTAAGTTTCTTCAACCTTGCAATCCATTAAGAACGAAATAAAGCAAAGCTGTCACAAGTTTTCTTACTAAATGGATTTGATGCAGTTCCCGTTAATACACTTTGTACTCATCATGAGGATTCCTAAATGGAATTCCTAGGAAATCTTAAAAGAGAATTTCAACAAACGTCAAAAGCCCACCTGCATCTTAAATCTTTCATAAAAACTTCAAACCCAAAAATCAAAAATCCTGATTTAGCAGTAACAAAGGTCACACCGCTTGATTAACTCTTTTAAAATGTAAACTGAGAGCTAGAAGAGATGGGTTAAAGACAGAGAACTCCCTCTTTTTGTCTTCTCTACTTTTCTTGGATGATTTCAAAGGGTTGTTTTCTTCCGAATTCAGTTAAGCAATCATGAAGCTCAGATCTGCTACTCTAACTATCAGAATCGCCGAATCAAACAAACACGAGGAAGAAATTGATATTAGGTTGAAATGCTTACTTTTGAGCTCATCCAGCCATAGACTGACGCTGTCAAAAGTTAAGAGAGTTAAAGGAAATACATCCAAGGGATCTGGTAAACAGTCAAGAAGGAAAAATTGACTTTTTGAAATATTGTTTTTATTAAATTAAAGCTTGACATTAATAACTGATTTTATGAAATTAGCTTTATTTAAGAAAAAATCTCACTCAATAATATTTAAATGGTGATCCAATGATTAGATAATAATAAAATATTGGTTTGAATACATGTGATGAGATCAGAGAAAAAAAAGTACATGTGATGAGAGACAAGGAGGGAAGGGGAGGTGTAGGGGGAGGAGGGGACAGGGTGG
>JANTPZ010107622.1:0-12190 GCA_025593235.1 Vachellia pachyceras | reverse complement strand
TTGGCCGCCGGAAGCACATTTTACGTTGTTGCACGTAAATCGACGAATCTTGACGAGTTACGAGGGAAACCTGGAGATGTTTTGGGTTAGATCATGACGCAACCTAGGCAAGGAGGCATAGGGAATGGCACCACATGAGAGAGAAAGACTCCGGAAAAGTAAAAAGATAATTACCCGTATAAAGGGTACATGACAGAAATGTGTGACACCGGATCAAGTAACTGGACAGTAATGGAACTAGTCAGCCCAACTAAGTCATTAATGAGGTTCTTGATAGCAATTATGACACCTTTTTTACCCTTCACATGAGCTTGACAAGTGGCACAATCTCAAGCATCCAAGAGAAAACTCAATCACTAAGTCTTAATTTCAACCTTCATTTTGAAAGAGGATTTTACATAAAGCAAATTTTCCTCTCTCCTCCCTCACTTGGCCGTGCCCCCTCTCTCTCCTTGGTTTGAAATTTTTTCTCCTCACAAGCTCCCAAAAACTCCATTCTCGAGCTCCCAAGAAGAAGAAGAGAGAGCTCACATACAAAGGTAAGCTTACAAGCAACCAAAACAACCTGTTTTCTTTAGTCTTGCAACCTCTTCTACAAGTTTATTGGTTTAGATTCTTTGATAAATCCTCTTTTTGGTGAGAATGGAAAACTAGAGTTCTTGAGTTCCAAAATGAAAAGAGATAGATTTTGAGAAAACTAAGGTTGCAAAACACTCATTAAGTGTTAAGAAGTCTTTTGATGTATGTTTAAGCTTGTTATGGTTGTTAATTGTTGTTGGTGGAATTTTTGGAAACCCAATGTCCTAGGTGATTGAATCCACTAACCTTCCTTGTCCAATTTTAATATTGAGTTCTCTTTTTAACTAAGCACAAGGACTAGTAAGGACCCTTACTAATCAATATTCCTAACCTTTTAAAATAATCTAAACCTAGACTCAATTAATCAATTAGGAACATCTTTTGTGCTTAGCTCATGTTAGATTTATAAAAGATCCTCTTTACATCCAATTAATTCCTAGAACCCTAGCAAATCAATTGAATTCAAGAGAATAAAGGAAAGTAATTGAATAATAATAGAGCTATAGTCCAATCACAATCCAAAGTGCCAATCTAACACAAGTATCACAATCCAAATTATATCAACCGATAATAATCCTCTTTCATACATATAATTCATAACATCTAGCAACCTAGAATTATAAATTGCATATACAAAGATTGGAAAGTGAAATTAAAATTTAGAGAACTCCCCTAATTGCTCAAGGACTCCGGTTAGCTTTATCATCACCATTGGACAATGCAATTAGCCACTCATTGTTGAAGAATTAATTCCCCTGAATTGTAGAACTTCTTGGATCATTGTAGCTGCTGATACGACATCGACTCTGGAGGATTTAAATGGATGATTGGGTGATAATTCAGGAGGAGTGAATGGGTGAAGCCACTGCTGTGCGAAGGCAAAAAAATGAATAAATGAAGGAGCAGAATCGTGGCTTTGTGCGTGTGTCTGGAATGGATTGAGGAGTCTGAGAGAAAGCTGGTGGCGTTCGATCAATGGAAAGAAAATTGAAGAGTGAAGCGCGCTGATGGATTAGGGGCGGCGCGTCTCTGTTCTATCTCTTGGTGGCTCAAATGAATGGAGAATGGATTTGTTGTGGCATGAAATGGGATAGATGAGAGGTTGTGAATGAAGCTTGGTGGCGGCGTCTGGCTTTCTGTGCGTCAGATGGAATTTTTAAGGAATGGATGGATGAATAAAGATGGAATAGGGAGGTGTGTGATTGGGCTGGTATTATTTGGCCCAATAAATAAATGGTTCCAAGATGAATTGCAGCTGCTATGTGTGTGTAATGAGATATTGGGATGAATTGGATGGACCGTGTGGCTTGTGATGGAATTAATGGAGAATTCCATCAATGCACAGGTAGCGGCTTTGGGGTCCTGGAATGATGCTGTCCTCTTTTGGCCTACCCTCCGTGACCTCCTCCCTGATTCCATGATAATGAATGGATGAATATTAGGTTGAAGAATGAATGGGCCGCATAGGGGGCTGATTCCTACTTGCCCAAGATGAGACAAAAATGAATGAACCCAATAATAGTAGTGTGGGCTTCATGAATGCATAAAAAGCTTGCTCCATGTGGCTTCCTTCCCTTTGTCTGCTAGTGAATATCTTGGGCCAACTCTAATGTAATGGTCTTGGATTAAGTCCAATTGATAATTGTTAGACTTAGCCCAATGATGTTGGAAGGTACCTACAATGAAAATTGAATCAAGTAGCATCAAATATTCTAGGATCAACTACTTAACAAAATGATGAAAAGTATGACCATTGATCCATAATTAATTTTAATTTCATGTAATTGCAATTAATAATAATTAATGCAATTAATATCAATGAAAGCTCACTAATATCATAAAAAATCCTCTAAAATGCTACAAATCTAATAGATAAAATATGATTAATTCTGAGTCATATGATGCTTGAATCATGTTTGGAAGCAAGAATAGAGGACTATGTGGAAAGAAAAGTTGAAAAATCCAAACCCTCCCTTTTGTTCTGTTTTTTGAAAAAATCTGTAAAAATTAGAGGGAGTAGGATTTTGATGATTCTAATGCTTCCAATTGCTTCAAAATGAAGTTTTGTGTAGGGTGAAAATAAGGAAGGGATTCTAGAAGCTTAACAGACCATGTGGGCATTGTTACGTTTTTGCAAGTTTTATGGCATCTTGATGGTTGTATGTTCATATGAATATTATGCCATGATCTTTAGGGATTTGAGACCCTCAAGAGCACACATGGAAGGGATCCAAGAGAACTTTGAAGTTTAAGCAAAAAGGAAATCAAAGCTAAAGGTAGCAAGACTACTAACTCTTCAAAGCTATTTTATGAACTTTTGTGAATCGTGCATTGTTTTATGATATATGAGTTTGTGTTATGTGTATGGTATGTGACTTTGATTGCTATGGCTATATGCATGTTAATGTAATGTTTGAACATGTCACATGTATCTTGCTCATACACACTCCTTTAAAAGCATTACATGCTCATTTACAAGTTTTTGTTAGTTAGTTTTGCTATTGGGATTTGCATAAATCTCATTATCCCCCAACTAACCATTTAGGTGGAAGCTCAAGCAAGGGTAATTAAAAGATTATAGATGAATGAAGAAGATGCTCTTGCTTACATGATTTTTGTATGAATATATGAGTTGCTAAACTCTCCATGAAGTATCATGTAAATATGTGATGATGCAAGCATGAAAATGGGCTAAAAGTGCTAAGGAATGGTAAAGAAGTGATCATGCATGTTAGAGGTGGGTTAATAAACCAAAAAGAGGTTTTGGTGAATTTTGAGAAAAGTTTATTTCCAAAGCTGAAGTGTTCCAAAGGCCCTGAAAAACTGATCGGTTTCACGTGAGAAATAAAAATAGCAAACGAGCTTCAAATGAGCTGAAACTTTCCAATTAAATACTAAACATCCTTAGCTTTAAAATGATATAATGTTTGCGAAATTTGGATATGTATTTTATGAGATATGATTTTTCAAAGTTAAGCAAAAAATCTTGGAAAAACTCGAAGTAACCATTTGAGCTACCAACTTGACAGTATAAACTGATTCTAATGAGCAAGGATTGGGACCAATTTTCCCTATAGATAAGTTAATGAAGAAAATTTAGAAATTAGAACCACTCCTTTTCGATTTTTTTGGAATTAATTATGAATTTTCAAATTTGGGCCAGAAATCTGGAAAATAGGTCAGTGAACAGTAACAACGTTTTTAAAGAAAAAGAAAAATTTTCAAGTTCACTAAAAAAGCCAATTTGAGTCATACAAAGCGTAATAGTGGTTCTAAAGTGATCTAATATGAGTTTAAAAGAGAAAAATAGGAGGTGTTACACTCCCAACGGCACATTTGACGAACATACAGTTAGTTGCCTAGGGTCCACGTCAAAAATTAACCAAATTAATGTAGTACAACTACAATCTAGTCGTGTTCACTTTATGACCTAGGAATTGTTGAACACTTGTTGGATAAGAAATTAAAGTGACTAAAATTGCCAAATGAACAGTACTTTTTCCAAAGATTGAAGAAAATCATTGAAAATCTTGGAAAATGAAAAATTGCCAAATGAACAGTACTTTTTCACGCAGTAAACTGTATCAATTGAACAAGCTAATAACTCAATGAGTATTTTTCCTTTATAGAGGAACTTATAAGCTTCAAGTAGAAATTGACTCAATTTCGATTTTTCTAGAATTAGTTATGAATTTTCAAAGTTGGCCCAAAAATCTGTGAATAGTGACGTGAATAGTAACCCTAAACTTGAAAATTTTATTTTTCACTCTTTGGTTACTCTAAGTCACTAAAGGCCTAAAGTTGCTTCCAAATAGATATTTAATGAAGCTAAAGGTAAAGATTAAGGAGTGTCACAGTCTCCATATGTTAAGTGGTATTCAACTTTTGAGCTTGCAGTCATTGTTCCTTCTCCTGTAGTTCTTTAGGTCAATGATTTCCATTTCCACCTTCTATATGTACCCATAACATATGATCATAATATGCTTTAAAGAACTCATCAATATCATCCATCTCTTTAAAGTTTCCTGGTATTCCTTGATTCACGAGTAACAACAGATATTTCTCTTTCAATGCATCATACTTTCTTGCCAAGGCACTGGTTAAAACATTCAAGTTATAGGAAGGAGGAATATCTAGTTCACTTGGTTGAGGTTTAGTAGGTGAAGTGGAGGGAAGGGTTCAAGAGGCGGTTGAGGTTAGTGGAAACGAAGGGTTATAGGGAGGTAGGTAGGATGGAGACAGAGGTTGTTGAAATGGTTCATATTGTGGAGGAAGTGGGTAGTCATATGGTGAGAAAGGTTGATGTTCAAAATATAAGTCAAAATATAGATTATATGATAGAGGAGGAGGATAATAATATGGTGTATATGATAGAGATGATGGTTGAAAGGTTTGAATGAAGGTTGATGGTAAGATTCACAGGGTAAATTAAGGAAAGGATTACCACATTCTTAAGCAAGTGCATATTCTTTTTTACCAAATACAAGGGCTTGAAGAAAATCTAGATTATGTTGTATGGCTTCAGAGTTTTGACCTATAACTTCTACAAACAATGAGTATTTAGAGGTTGAAGTTGATACATCAAGCCACAAGAGTTCAATGCAACCAATTCTCAGTGATGTTGAGGTGTACAAAGTGCTATACAAACTCAAGGTATGTGCAAAAATCAAATTTATTCAAGCAGCAACAAGTTTAGATACTAAGAAAGATTTTTGATGAAAAGTCACATTTAGGTCGTGACTTTAAGTATATTGAGAGAAAATTTGAAAATGGGAACACTAAAAAAATTTAGATGAAGAATGCAGTCAGGTCGTGACTTGGGATTACTAGGTCACGACTTTAATCGTATCAAGAGCAATCCTGCAACCGTAAGGGTTGAAGTTGCGACATGACATTTTTGAGGTCGTGACTTTGTGATACTAGGTACGGCCTCAAACCTTAGGTTGTGACCTGAAGGTTATAGTGAGCTGCTCTCACATACGAGTTCAAAAATTCACTAAGTTTCTCGATCAAATGCATTCCAAACTATGCAAAAAGAGTCAAAACCTTATAGCAAATGGCTAAACACTGCACAAGTGAAAACGCAAAAGTATGAAAGAAAAGATTTTGTTCATATTTCTAAAAAATTTGTATGCTATGCAATGTTAAAAATGAAAGCTATATCTAAAGTCAACGAGAATTAACCCAAAGTAACAATAGTAATGACAACAAATTATTAGGGAACCAATTACTTGGCTCCCCGACAATATCGCCATTGATCGGGTTGGGTTTGTTGCCTTCCGTTCGACTCATGACACGATTGCACCTAATAATGTAATACAGGGCACAACCTATTGTTCTTCTCAAGGAGTGCTTTTATTGAAAAATCTAGCCTAAATTGATTATCAAAAAACATGTTGATTGGATAAAAAGGGGGTTTTAATTTGTAAAGATAGTGGTAAAAATGATAGGAAAAATGCAAGAAGTAACTCTTTTTGCTCTTTTCAATTGATCAAGGAATGTTTTGGATTGAAAGGGATATAAGACGAGATAGACACTTGATGATAGAAACTTGGCTATCATTGCTCTTAAATTGATATGGGAATTTAAAACTTTCCAAGTCTAAATGAAAACACTAAGCAATCACTTAGGTCCAATTTTTAATTAGTAAAAACTTACTTTGATCTAAGTTAACTAACACCTTATAAAATATTATTGTAAACCTCTTAGACTGCAACTAAATGGATTATGCTAATGTCATCAATGGATTGCAAACATAACCACAAAAATCAAGTAAACAAATTAATCATCAATAATCATTTACACTCAAATAAACATAAGGAATCATAACTGATATATATAATCCAACACAAAACAGCATCCAAACCAATCGCATAGTCTAATCACATGATTTACCAATCAGTAATCAACATTTACATAATAATAGGAATTCCTAAATCTAGAAATATCTAATAGGTGTTTAAACACAAAAATTAGACTAAGAAAACTCCCATACTGTATCCATGAGCTCAAGCTTTGTCGTCCATCATCAAGAGGCTAAGAGTTTTAGCTCTCATTACTCCAAAAATGCAGCTATCTCTACAATAACATTTTCCATGAGAATAATGAAAATGGCGATGGAAATATGGAGAAAAACGTGGTGGGAATGGTTTAATCAGTTTAGAATTGCAGAAATGGCTTAGAAATAAAGATGGATAGATGATAAGTTTGGAGGCTTGAGAGAGGATAGCTGACAGCTCCCCTCTGGAAATTTGTAGAGTGAGAGATGTGTTAGATCGTGGCTGCTGATTCCATATATGAGCAAATGGAAAATGACCTAATTCAAAACACATAGTTTACTGATGTATGCTAAGGTCACGACCTAATAATGGGAAGTCATGAATTTATTTGATCTTATAACCCTACCTGAATATTTGATAAATTATCTGTTGGTTACTGGGACTTTATGTCTCATCCTGTGGTTTCAACATTTTCAGGATAAGTCCCCAGTACTAATAGACGGGAAGGAAAAGAGCAAGAGGCACAGTGTTGTGTTAGCATGTTGTAGGCCTCCTCTTTCGAGATATTTATGTGAAAACAAATATATTGCCATGTATTTAGGCTATGTATACCCTTCATATTAGTTTGCTTATTTTTGGATGTGAATGTATCGCTGCTAATCTGCGGATGTTACTGTATAAACTGAGCGTATGTGACCCTAATGAGGGTATTTTGATAGTCATTGCTTCCTGACATGGGAAGTTCCAACGTAGATAATATAGTTAATGTTCGAATGTCATTAAATCATATCTAAATTGTGATGACATAGTATTAAATTTATTTTCTTAATTGATTTAAAGGGATGGTTGTGGATGTTTCACTCAACATATCCCTTAAGTATTTGACGGTTGGACCTCTAGATGAATCACGTCTTTGGCTTGGTTTGCAGATTGGGCCTTGGACTGGACCAATGCAAGTTAGTTTTTTAGGTATACAGTTAGTCTAAAATGAATTTATTTGATTTTATTTCCTTGTAAGTGAAGTAAATTTATGCAAATAGAAATTAGGGAATTAAAGGGTAGTTTTGCCATTTTGTTTTTAATTAATGAGAGCCTAAGCACATCATGAGACACAAGTAAAAGCATAACCACTTGCTCCCCTCCATCAAATTCCTCTTTCACAGCCCACTTGTTACGTTGAATAATTACTTTATTTGAAAGTTTTACTGAATGCTTGTTCTTTATTAGAATTTAGTTATTTTTTGTGAAGGAAGTTCCTTATGTTCTATTTAAATATTTGTAAGTAATTAATTGAATTTTATGGGTTGTACAAAAATAGTAACCTTTTCAGTGAAACAATTTTAAAAACAATTTCTTTTCATACGAAACAAATTATAAAAGAAAATCAGTCCTGTTGATGCTTGGAGAAAAGGTGTCATTTATTTATTTAAAGTATAGGTGAAGGCAAGCATGAGTTTTAAACGTTATATAAATAATATAAATTAATTAATTATTTATATAAGCATGGTAATTAACAGAACCGATGGAGGGGTCTAACGCTCATGCATCTAGACGGTGCTCGGAATCGGAATGAGTCAAAATGAAGTTTATATAAATAATATAAATTAATTATTTATTTATATATGCATGGTTATGTTTTCATTAAATATTATTTTTAGAAAAGTTGTAATTGTCCACTTTTAAACTTCAGTGTTTAATTTGTTCAATTCATGAAGAATATTATTTATTTTATGTAATAGGAAGTTGCATAAATATTTTTCAATTACATTAGCTATATAATAATTTTGGAATTTTACAATAGTCATAAGAAATTTCACAACAAATAACATTGGGAAAATATTCTAATCGTAGGAGTTTTGCATTTATCATCCAAAGTTCGAGGATTACATGACAATTTTGGTTTTCAAAATTTAATATTAAAAAATTGCTTTCATTGTACATATAAGTACCTATGGATCTATGAAGTACTACATGCAATCCTAAATAAAAAATTTAGACAAAATGTTTATTTTGATCTAAAATATAAAACCTTAATTAAAACTTCAATTCGTCTCTCAAATTTATAATTTACCTTTAAATTATTTTGTAGTGTTTGTAAGCCACTACTAATTGGTATTTCAAATTTTAAAAACACGGACCATAAAAATTTGAAAATTAGTTTTTTTAAAAAATTTGACTCAAAATTAGTGATAGTTCTAAAACCACTACAAACTCAACAAAACCCCTGCTAAATCAAACCACTACAAATACGTAAAATGCTATAAATTTGAAATTCAAATTTTAAAGACTTGGGGAGTAAATATGTGAAAATTGGTATTTATTAAAAAATTGATTCAAAATTATTAACAGTTTTATAGTTGCTACAAATTTAACAAATCAGTTACAAATGCAAAATTACTATAAATACCTTTACGCAAACGACTGCTAAGTTCTAACAAACATCTTATAAATACTATCCCTTCCCCATTTTGTTTTTTGTGCTACTCTTCTTCATTCTTGTTCTCTCTCCTTCATTTTAATCTTCCTTCTTCATATCAGCCTACAAATTTTTATTTTTAACATTTAATAATTATCTTAAGTGTTTCTTATTTATTTTTTATTATCTTTTAATCATACTAATATTATTTTATTTTGATTTCAGGTTTAATTATTATTTAACCCCTACCACTATTTATCTATCATTTTATTATCAAGATTTTTCTCCTACTTGAAAATACGACCTTAATAATTCAAAACTTGACATATTTTAATAGGGTTAAGGGGTTAAAATACTTATAAACTTGATGCAGGATGGGGAAGGGGAAAGGGAGAATATATATGAATAGTTGAGGAAGAGAGACTAGAGAGAAAAGAGAAGAAACAGAGAGAGATTCAAAGAGGTATAAAGAGAGTATTATTTCTTTAAATCAAATATCTGCTTACAATGAGATATGTAAGGGCTATTTATAGCCTCATTCAACCCTAGAACTAATGACAAGAAAGTTAATTACAATAAATATGATATTGTCAAATCAAACCGAAATAAATGCCAATTAAATTGAATCAAATCCGCAAAATTACGATATTAATAAATCAAATCAAAATAAATCCTAACCAAATTAAATTAAATCTGTGATATTAAATGTGATAGCCTTCAAATTTTTGCAGAATCCTTCTTAATCATTTATGATTCCCATCAAAACTTTTATCAAATGTACATCTTGCACTATATACTTTATTTGGATGTAAAAATACCTATAAATTTTAAAAAATGGGGGAAAAGATGCCACCTCCGTCAACAGAGACAAATGACAGTTATTTTATGTTGAGTGGACCCTATAGTTTTAATTTTTAAAGGATTATTTTTAAAAAAAAATGCTCAATCCATTTTCCCCACCGTATCATTTCTATTAAATTTAAAACGATTATTTCATATTATCATTTCTACTTGAATATTAAAAATTAATAACCAATACATAATTCCTTTCTCAATTAAATTTAATCAGATAAATTTTAAAATTTTAAAATATCTGTAATTAATTTATGCATTATAAAAATTAAAACAGCAATTATTTTTAAAAAATTATCTCTCTCCAAAAAATAGGATTTTTGGTGGAAGATTCATTTTCAGAAAATTATAGTATTTGCTACGTTCACCAACCGCTATTAAAGGAGATGCCAAAAATTCAAATTTCATTTCTTACTATCAGATTTTGTCTAAAAATTTAGTAGCGGTTTAATTTAATAAAATTTTTTAAATATGATAATTCAATTTTTTTGCCTTCAAGATTTAGTAGCGATCTTGCTGCGTGTGCAGTAGTTATGTATAATGGTCACAATCTTTTGTCAAGCTAGATTTTGTAACTATTCAAATAACCATTATTAATGTTGCATGTAAAGGTTAAAATCGTTATAAGTACAGTAAATTAACCATTGCTAAAATTTGATTTTTTTTTGTAATTATGTTAATACAATAACAACATGCGATTGGCATCCATCGTTTACCATTAACACCATTCACGTGTAATAAAAACATCAAATAAGAATTATATGCAAGCAAGCATCTGTGACATGCAAATCCACTAACAACATCAAATAAGAATTATATGCAAGCGAGCATCTGTGACATGCAAATCCACATTCGTCATATGCAACTATCATCCATCATTCGCTCAGGCATTTCATCAAGGGCATTATCGTAATTTCTCATGCGATTGGCATCAATCATTTGCTGAGCGACTTATATATTTATATGATCAATGCATCATTTAATTATTAAAATTGATGTTTATCTCTTTATACCATTTGCAAAACTTGTTAAAAGCGGCCGGTATAGAAAAATATAAAAGCTTTTTTGTTTTTTGAACGCTGATTGTATCTACAAAACTTTTCAACGTTTGTTGCAATTAATGCTGGGCACATTTCTCCAGAATCACTCATTTTGAGGTTGTTTGATTTCACTCCCCAAAATCTAGTTTTGATTTCAAAAGTTAGATTTTACCCTAAAGTCTAGATTTTATCCAAGCACTCACATTTTTCAGAAAAGTTATTTTGGATATAAAACCTCGACTTAAAACATAGGTTTTGAAAAAAGTTATTTTCTTGTTAAATCACACAATCTCTTCATATAAATTTTTTCTTTCCTAATTTTCTTTCTTTCTCTTTCATCTTTTCTACCTACTTTTTGCCTCAAATTGGAATCCATAAAAGCCAAAACTCTCAAATACAATCACTTTTTCAAAATCTAGGTTTTGTCTCGAAATCCATAAAAGCTATTCTCCAAAATCTAAGTTTTACCTCAGAATAAATGCTATTCTTAAATGGACTTCCAAACGATCCCTTACTTATATAACCATAGGGTGTCTCTTTCATATTGTTCAGTTTATTGTACAATATGAAGTTAGGGATTAATTTACAAGTCCATATATATATATATATATATAACTCACAAACTTGTTCCCACTAAATTTCTTTGTCAATTCGTTATAGAAATGCATGCTCAAAAAGGTTTTTCATTTCTAATATTTATTGTTTTAGGGAACTAATGCTTACGTGATCAGTAGTTGATTTCTTAAAGGTTAAACCTTAAACAAAAAGGAGAAGTTAAGAAACTCGTGAACTAATTAATTAAACTGCTTTTGTCTTATATGTGTGTTGTTGTTGTTTAAAGTGGTGGACGTCTAGCTCACAATTATGACCAAAACATCGCCCCCGTGCTCACGCCCAGCTACCACATTCAAAAGTTAATTATGAAGCTATCGTTCAAATCTGAGGCCTGGTTCACCCAACAAACACAATTAAATAAACAATGCTTTTTTTGTGCAAATTAAGAAAAGTCAGTGTATCTCCCTGACTTAAAATATTAATAACATCAAAACAATGATTTGCTAAGTATTCATGTTTATAGCCTTCTATACATACATTTATACATACACAAGTTCTTCTAGGAATGCCTTTGGAGTCAAATCGCTTTTGTCTAAATAGAAGCAAAATAGAATATATATGGACTGAAATTTTAATAGGAGACAAGTTCGAAGTAGTTTGGAGATAACGTTGGGATCAAAACATCCCATAATTGAAAAAAAGTAAGTCCTCAAATAGAGAAAATGACATCAAGAAAAAAGTGTTTCTTA
>JANTPZ010107620.1:0-10581 GCA_025593235.1 Vachellia pachyceras | reverse complement strand
CTGGTACTCGAGCATGAGCTTTTGATACTCGAGTGTTGCTCATAAATCTTCAAGGAGAAGTTCAATACTTTGATGTGATACTCGAGTGTTATGTGAGAGTGTTATGAAAAGAATCAAATACTCGAGTGATAAATCTCAGTGCTTGAGTGTTAATAATACTCTCTAGGAATACTCGAGTGTTCTGTGCAAGTGATGAAAAATAATTCTTTCAAATCATAATACTCAAGTGATGAAATAATTATGCTCGAGTGTTAGTAATACTTGAAGTGAATACTGGAAGTGTTGATATAGAGTGTTGATGAACAGTGAAAACTTTTAGCCCGATACTCGAGTGAAGAAAAGCTGGTACTCGAGTGTTAGCTATGCTGGAAGTCAATACTTGAAGTGTTGGCTTCCAATATTGAGAGTAATGTCACAACACTCGAGTGCTAGAAATCTGTGCTCGAGTGTTGGCTCCTGCTGGAAGCTATCACTTGAAGTGTTACTTGACAATACTGATAAAAGTCTTAACACTCGAGGGTTGAAAATGCAGTGCTCGAGTGTTGGCTCTGTTGTCAGCCAATGCTGGAAGTATTGTCTGAAAGTGTTGAAAAGAATGGTCAACACTCGAGTGCTGTCATCCAGTACTCGAGTATTTGCAATACTTTCAGCCAATACTTGAAGTGCTGACTTGAAGTGTTTTCAAAAACCTCAATACTCAAGTGTTGTGAACCCAGTGCTCAAGTATTGGCTTTGCTGTCAGCCAACACTTGCAGTACTCCATGACAATATTTTTTATAAACATTGTTTTAACCTAATGCTCGAGTATTGACTTGCAATACTCGAGCATTGGCAACACTCTATGCTAATGCTTGAAGTGTTCACTCAGAGTATTTTTCAACAACTCATTTGCAAAGCACAGTGCTCGAGTACAACATTACAACACTCGAGTATTGACAATACTTCCTGTCAATACTTGAAGTGTTGACTGAGAGCACTGAATTTTCTTAAGTTTAAAACACACAGTGCTCGAGTATTTAGCTCTAATGCTTGATTACTGTAAAACACTCTGATAAAATACTCGAGTAACTTCATAAAGTATTAAACCAATACTTCTGAAACTTGGATTCTGACAACATTTTGAAATCTTTTAACATAATTTTGTTATCATCAAAACAAGGTATCAACAGAAGGCACGACATGCAGGCCGTATTTAAATTTTACAACTCCTTGTAAGACTAAGCCATGTTGTTTCACCATACCCATTCAATCATTCAAGATCAAATCACAATAAGCAATAATTTATACAATATAAATGATTATTATTGTGTTTAGATTATATCGCGCTACACATACGGGGTCGAGGGGCAGCACATAAACCCAGTGACCAAAACAATACATCATACGTATTCTAGATTCGCATCATATACGAACGTTTTGAAAAACCGCACTTGTGTATACATCATATGTATATGAACATATACCCCTTGATACGAACATATTCAAAAATGTATACATCATGTATCATATATAGAATTAAAAACACATATGTTATGTATCACATACATCATTCATACATGCTTACAACATACATGCTTCATCATATTCTTAGTCATAACGCACATGTGAACTCAAGAAAGCATACATCTCATGTTAATCACACAAACTTAATCTAAACGCACAATTGACCTGACTTTGATACCACTGTTGGAATTAGAACGTAAACGCAGCGGAATTTAATATTTTCTAATCCCAAATACAGATCTGTCAAAGGCATTTAGATCGAGGAGATGAAGGCGTACCTTTTACGTTTTGAGATTGTCCCTTCCTTTGCGTCTGGATCTCTTCAAATTCCACAGCCTTCCATGCTCTTGCTTTCGATCACGAGGAGTCGACATTCTTTCAATCGCCTCCCTCTACCGGTATCCACGTGAATAGTCTCTAACAATAGCAACGTGCTAGCGCCTCTTCGTTTCACTCTCTCACTAGGGTTTTGTGGCTTAAGAGCGAATTCATATTCAAAATGGGATGCCTCTTCTATTCACGAGCACTCATATTTATAAAGCTCATGGAGTGCATCATAATCCAGGATTAATCTTTTATTAATCTTGAAAAATCCAAATTTGAATTTCAAGATCTAATCTTGCAATTCGAAAATTCAGAGGATATTCAAGATCTAATCTTGCAATTCAAAATTTCAGAAGGATATTGAAGATATAATATTGCAATTCAAAATTTCAGAGGATATTCAAGATCTAATCTTGCAATTCAAAATTTCAGAGGATATTCAAGATCTAATCTTACAATTCAAAATTTCAGAGGATGTTCAAGATCTAATCTTGCAATCCGAAATTTCAAAAGGATATTTAAGATCTAATCTTGAAATTCAAATTTCAAAAGGATATTCAAGATTTAATATTGCAATTCCAGTATTCAAGATCTAATCTTGAAATTCGAAATTCAAAATGCAACTAGAATTTTTGAAGGTAAATGTTGGGCAATTTTGTTTAAAACTTTGGAAATTTTTAGGTTCTTTTAAAAAAATTTCGAGAAATTTTTTTATTTGCAAGAGGTTTTGAGCTGCATTTCTGCTCTCAGACCACTTTCACCGTGACCAAATTGTTTGTTCGCCATGGCGTATGTCGTTCAAAATAAAGCAACTCACCTCTTAGGTGTGGTTCACCGCGACCAACTTTTATGTTAGGAGCGGCGAAACTTTCAGTGCAAAAAAAGAGAGGTTTTTGAATTTCAAAATAAAAGTTCCTCTTACATTTATGCTTTTAACACTCCTAAGTATACATCATATGCTTTGATTTTCTCAGATAGTGCATTGGAAAATTGGTGCATGATTTTAAGGGATAAAAGCTTTTGGTTAATTGCGTTTTTGAGTTATTTGCAAAGGAGCAGCGTTGACGCAATTTTAAGTTGACTATTTGCATTTTTAATTCTTGAGACTGTCTAATTGAGACATTAGCCTTGTCGTGAGGATAATTGGGCCTAACTTCATTTGATTGGTGTGGGTCTGTCTTGATTTTTAATCTCTCTAGATCTTGTCTTAATTCTTAATCAAAGTTTTATGATCAAATATTATGTGGAATTGATAGAGGCCTTCATTTCAAAACCCCTTCATTTTGCCCAAACACAAACCCAACATTTGAGCCCATCATATTTGGAAACCAGCATTGGAAAACTATATCTTTATATGCAAGCATATTTTGGTTAATTTGTAGTTTCCATGTTCTAAAAAACCAAAAACAAAAAAATATATAAAAAAAGAGGAAAGAAGAAGAAAAGAAAAAAAGAGAACAATAAAGAGAAAAGTGTTGGTAAGATCATATGCTTGAACACATATTTCTTTAAAGTCTTGTAAAGGCACTGACATGTTTAGTTTTCTTTGGTGCTGTGTATTCAAGAATTTCTTTTCATAACTTCATTTCATTATCTTCAATCCCCATTATCCATCTTAAATCCCCCAAAGCCCTCTTGATTCACATTATATTGATTTTGTGGTGGAGAGGTAGGATAATTACAAGCTTATGGTAGAGATCTAATTAAGCGGACCATGAGTGAAATTGTCCTTACTTAGTGAGCTGAGAGAGAAACACTTCTACCTTTTGAGAGGAAGTCTCTTTTATTCAGTCTTCTGAATTGAACTCTCTCAGAGATCAATTTACTATTGTCTCTACCATGATCCTTGTTAATTCCTTAACAAATGCTTTTACTGAATTCTATAGTTGTGTGCTCATGTGGATAGATTCCTAATGCATTGATCATTTTGAAGTTTTTGAAAGGCTTTGTCCAAGAGTACAAAGGTTTAAGTGTGGGGGAATTTGATTGAGCTCTATTTCTTTTATATTTTTACTTGAATTTCAAGAGCATTTAATGCAATTTTTGCCCTTCATGACCCTTCTTGAACTTAATTTGGGAGTTAGAGTTGTTGATTTTGATTAGCTTGATTTTGGGTGCATTTGCCATGAATAATGATATATTTGCACTTAATTTCAATCATGAGTAAGTGATACTTCAAATGTTTTCTATTTCATTTCAGGAACTTTAGCAAATAACAGAAGGAAGCAGCTCTGGAACATTTCGCTACGGTGTAATTCATAATTCACCGCGACCAAAGATCAAGCAGGCGAGCAAGAACTCTCAGGAGAGGTTCGCCACGGCGAAACCTCAAGTTCGCCGTGGCGAATATCGCGTATCAGCACCGGATCAGGCTCCAAATGGAAAGAATAACCAACCCATCTTCTTGGAGATGAAGATGGCTTGAGCTCAAAGTGCTAAAAGGGGAATAGTAGTTTTTATCTGTATTTATGTTATAGATTGCATAGTTTATGAGTTAGGACTTATGATTTGTACGTAAATACTTGGTCTCGGTCGAGCCAAACTTGGATTACTTGTGTATTGAATTTGCTTTATGTTTAACTTGGTAGAGTGAAGTCTCATTTCTACCTATTCAATGAGATCTTTGTTGTTCTATTCTATCTTCCTAGTTGTGCTTGATTTTAGAGGCAATATTGTGTTGAGTTGAATTTTTCACTTGGCGACTTCCATATACACACTAAGTGTTTTTAAAGGGTTTCATGGAATGGAGTTCATTGCATAGAATTTCTGACCCAGTGAGTTGTTGGGGGTTTACATTAAGAAACTTAGTGCGAAAACTACTGCTTTCCCTCATATTTTGTGAACTATGATGGCTTAAACCATTTCCAAGAGTTTAACAATCATCAAACATCTTTTGCATTTCAATTCTGTTTTTACTGCTTCCCACAATCCAAAAACTCCAAAAAGAAACTATGCTTTGTAATTAGCTTTAGGTCCATACAATTTTGAATTGAAAACAGTTTTATTTGCAAAGCTAATTAACTAGTGGTGCACGAGGCTCCGTATAGAACAACCCTGGGGTTGCACCCTATAGTGCAATCCTTGAAAATCACAATTTTTTTGATCCATTTGACAACAACAGGTTTTTCTATCATCTGTGCCAAAGACAGGGATCACTTTCATCATGTATAATAACCTATTCTTGATCCCAAAACACTTCTCATGCATTATTTAGCTTAAAAACAACTCTATTGGAAATTGTGCCCTATAGGCCAATCATTGTACTTCACACATTATTTATTTTAATGTATTTTCTCCATTTAATTATCATAACTTTTGCATGTTTATTATGATAATTGCATCCATGGGCAAATTATGAATATTATCCTAAATGTTCCCAGCCGGTTATCTATGTGGGTACAAAGATAAAGTAAGACCAGTATGACTTTGATAAGGTATGGAGATACGAATCAAAGTCACAGGCACTTGTAAGAGTACAAGCTGCTGGACCGACCCGCTATGAGAAAGCTACATGGATTAAGTCATTAGCTTATCTCATGTGTAATCACATCACAATGCCTTTTGACCTGAGATCATCATGGATTCCTGTATGAAAGTCACTAAGATTTGACCTAGTCAAAAGTCACCTTTGACTGGGTGATGATAAAGGCTATAATCGGGCTTACAAGTTTTCATGTGGAGGAATGTGAGTGATCAAGATGGGATTTGTCCCTCACATTAGTTGAGAGATATTACTGGGCCCCTCAATGAGTGAGTCTGAGAAATGTATGGCCATACTGTAACGAAAAGGGGTTTTCGTTTCTTTGATTAGACAACTCAGGGATTGAGAAAGTAATGGTCGGGAATGGGAGGATGACGTCATCCATGCCTCATCCTTGACCGAGATATCGCGTGACAAAAGGGACGTGATGTGGTTGCATAAAAGGTTGCGTCGTGTTAACGATCCCCATATGATTTGGGTAGTCGTAACGTCTTGCTAGAGATCGCTTGCGACTTGTGGGCTTGTGGTGAGATTAGCCCACTCCAACTTTATATGGGCCTACAGGGTCGCACGCAAGAATAGCCCAACATGAGCTTTTATTTCTGCGATTTATTCAAATTTTAAATATATATGTATATATGTTAAAATTCAAAATTGCACAATATTATGTAAAAAATATTTGTGTTTGTTAGTTTAATATTTAATTTATTTGATAAATTATATACTAGCATTAATTTAATTTACAAAGATAAATTAAATTCGTTGGCTCATTATTTGGATTAATTAAATGTATATGATTTGATCAGATTGATTTAATCCAAATTAAGATTGCAAAATTCGAATTTCACATTTTGAATTTCAAATTTCAAGATTAATCAAGATTAGATCTTGAATATCTTTTGAATTTCGATATTAATCAAGATTAAATTTTGAATATCTTTTGAAATTCAAATTTCAAGATTAGATCTTGAATATCATTTCAAATTTCGAATTTCAAGATTAATCAAGATTAGATCATGAATATCTTTTGAAATTCGAATTTCAAGATTAGATCTTGAATATCTTTTGAAATTCAAATTTCAAGATTAGATCTTAAATATCTTTTGAAATTCATGTTTCAAGATTAGTTCTTGAATATCATTTCAAATTCGAATTTAAAGATTAATAATGATTAATCTTGAATATCTTTTTAAAATTTAAATTCGGATTTTTCAAGATTAATAAGAGATTAATCTTGGATTATGATGTACTCCATAAGCTCTATAAAAATGAGTGCTCGTGAACAGTAATGGCATCCCATTCTAAATTTGAGTTCGCTCTTAAGCCACGAAACGCTAAGGAGAGAGAGTGAAACGAAGAGGCGCTAGCACGCTGCTATTGTTGGAGACTGTTCATGTGGATACCGGTAGAGGGAGGCGATCGAAAGAACGTTGGCTCCTCATGATCGGAAGCAAGAGCGCGAAAGGTTGTGGAATCTGAAGAGATCCAGACGCAAAGGAAGGGATGATCTCAAAACGCAAAACGTACGCCTTCATCTCCTCGATCTAAATTTTAAATTTTACTGCGTGTACGTCCTAATCCCAACAAACTCTTCCTCATCAAAACTAAAATTGGACAGCACCTCACCTTATTTTTCATGCTTGCAAAAATTCATATAAGCAACAAACTCAAGCATATTAATCAACTCCTTATCATGCAATGGGTGATTTGCAACCAATTCTTTCCTCTAAACCCCTCTCTTTTCACTTTTACTCTCAAAAACCCTAAATTTCAATCTTCAAAATGAGAGGTTTAATCAAGAATCTAATCTATTAGAAGTGTAGAGGAGGTTGCAACGATCAAGAAAAGTATAGGTTTGGGTGGTAAAGCTTCTTACCTTATGAGTTCTTGTGAATTTTTGCTCCTTCTTCCTCTCCTTAATGGCGTCTTGGCTCCTTCTTTTTGCTGCACAGTTGCCATCCAAGAATGAGGAAGAAGAGGAGGAAATGTGTTGATCAGTGAGTTCTGCTCTATCTTTTGGGCATCTGTAAATTTTTCTGATATTTTAGTCAACTTTGACTTTGGCTAAATGACCAAAATGCCCTTACATTTTCACTTATTTACTAAAATGCCCTTACCTTTCTTTTGTGAAATTTCATTCTTACCCTTCTTAAAATTCTATTTTCATCTTTTCCTTTAATGACATTCTTGTCCTTAGCCTTTATGCCTAATGACATTCTTGCCCAAGGCCTTATATCTAATGACATTTATGTCCTTGGCTTTTATATTTAATGAATTTCAAAGTCTTATGACTACTTTCTATTTCTGGGCTTTAACGCATCTCATGATTACCGATTTAGCCTTAAATTAATGATAAAACATTGATATTGTTGATACCTTATTTTGATGATAACAAAATAAAATGATTTATGAGTTAGAAAGAATTTAAGAAATTAAAAATGTGTTTTAAAGTCTGAGCTGCAGAGTTTTGATTCAATGCTTCATGAAAGTACTCGAGTGTTTTTGTCAAAGTATTGACAGTACTCAAGCATTGGAATTCAATGCTTCAGCACTATATGTTTTAAACTTAAGAAAAAATCAGTACTTCCAGACAATACTTCAAGTATTGACATGAAGTGTTGTCAATACTCGAGCATTGTGTTTTGAAAACAAGTTTTAAACTATACTCTCAGTGAACACTTCAAGCATTGGTAGGAAGTATTGCCAATGCTTGAGCATTATCAGTCAATGCTCGAGCATTAGGCTAAAACAGGGCTTACAAATAATGTTGCAATGAAGTACTGCAAGTATTGGTTGACAGCAGAGCCAATGCTTGAGCACTAGGTTTACAGTACTCGAGCATTGAGATTTCTGAAAGCACTACCAGTCAATACTCCAAGCATTAACTGAAAGTATGGCCAATGCTCGAGCACTAAGACTCAGTGCTCGAGTGTTGAATGTTTTTCACAACACTGTCAGACAACACTTAAAGCATTGGCTGACAGCACAGCTAATGCTCGAGCACTGGTAATGCAGTGCTCGAGTATTGAGTCTTTTATCAGTGCTGTCAAACAGTACTTCAAGTAAAAGCTTCCAGCAGAGTCAATACTCAAGCACAGTTTGGCAGTACTTGAGTATTGTGTCCTTTCACTCTTCACTAGAAGCAAATACTGCAAGCACTGACAATGCTCGAGCACTAGCATCTAACGCTCGAGCATCGGGCTGAAAATTTTCACTGTTCACTAATACTCTCTGAAAATGCTCCAGTATTCACTTCCAACATTCCTAATACTTGAGCACTAAGATCTAGCACTCGAGTATTGTGACTTTTCAAATTCATATTGTTCAACACTTGCATAGAATGCTCGAGCAATCTTAAGAAACATTATCAATACTCAAGCATTATGATTTCTTACTCGAGTATTTGATTCTTTTTCAAACACTTTCATACAAAACTCTAGCAATGTATCAAAGCATTGAACTTTTCTTTGAAAATTATCAAGTAACACTCGAGCATTGATCAAGTTGTGCTCAAGCACTACTTTTATGACAGCTTTTATTACTAACACGTTCTATCTACTTTACACACCTACTTTTCATATCTGTGTAATGACATTTTGAATATTGTCTACGCTCATAAATGCAGAAGCTTGTAACAATAAATAAGGAAAGAAGCACAGGGATGGTCCAAGGCTCGGAGACTTGGGGACTAAGCTTTGCTTTACTTGGTTGAGAGAGTGCCACTTATCCTCTCTTTATTTGCTTAGAAAAAAAGTGAATTATCAGCTTGGTTGGGCTGACTGGCTCCCTGGCTCTCCGGTTACTTGATCCGGTGGCACGAATTTCGGTAAAGTAACCTTTAATCCGGGCAACTACCTTTTTACTTTTCTGGCGACTTTCTCTCTCATGTGGCGCTGTGACACTCCTTAACTTAACCCTTAGCTTCATTATATATTGATTTGGAATCAATGGGAAGCCTCAAAGTGACTAGAAAGTCCAAAAGTTTCAATTTTAAAACTTTCAAGTTTTTGAAAGTTACTATTCACTACATTTTGTACCAACTTTGAAAATTCATAACTAATTCTAGAAAAATCAAAATTGAGTGCTTCCAATTTTTATTTGAAGCTTATAAGTTCCTTTATAAGGGAAAAATACTCATTGAGTCATTTACTTTCCCAAATGATACAATTTAATTCGTGAAAAAGTACTGTTCATTTGGTCATTTTTCTATTTTCCCAGGTTTTTCAGTGATTTTCTTCAAACTTACTTTGGAACTTCATAACTTTCTGTACAAAACTCCAAATTCAGTGTTCTTTGGCTTGTTTTAAATATTGAAATGTGAACTATTTTTCTGTAAAATTTCATATCATTTAGAGTTCATTTGCTCTATTTCACATTAACCCAAAGTTGAGGTCTTAAGCAACTTTACTACTACTTTTACAACTTCATACGTTTCTACTTTCTTTCTTTAGGCATGCTAGTTCATTTCCTTTCTTTACTCATAATTAAACTTGCATTATCCCATGTTTAGGGCTTGCTTTCACCTGTTAATGAACATCACTTAGTAGAGGTTTAATTACAAAACGTCATACAAACTTGAAACTAAAGTATCATAGTAATACATATCCAAAACATCATCCAAGAAGGCAGCATAAAATTAGCTTCATGCTTCAATAGCCTTCTCTTTACCCTTTGATGAACTTGCACCTAGAAATGGTTAGTGGGGGGAGGGTGAGATTTTTGGAAATCTCAATAGCAAAGCTTACTAACATAAATGAAAATTGCATGACATGTTTTAAACTTATGAATTAATGTGTAACAATGCAAAATGTGTACCAAGCACATATCAATGCATTGGCCATAGCATAATGTCACTCATAAACACATTTCCACAATGTCATGCACATCATTAGAATAATTTCATAACATTGTTAGGTAAAGTTAGAAATCTTTGCTACCTTTGTTTCTTAACTTTGCTCTTTACTTTGTAATCTCCTTGGATCACTTGAAAATTCACCCTCTTGAACTAAATTCTTTCCTACAAAATGGACAACATAATGGCCATCAAACATATGCCATTACCCATGCAAGAAGCAATGTAAAAGCCCCTTAACCATTCTCTTGAATTTCTTAAACCCTAAAACATCAATTTGTCTCTAACTTTCTCTAATGCTTCCATAAACTTGGGACCACTTATACCCTACACAAAAACTCATTTTGGATCCATTGGAAGCATCAAAATCATCAAAACAATTCATCTTCATCAGATTCCAGACCAATCGAAACAGTACACA
>JANTPZ010107615.1:0-12505 GCA_025593235.1 Vachellia pachyceras | reverse complement strand
ATGTAATTTGGATTGTGATACTTGTGTTAGATTGGTACTTTGGATTGTGATTGGACTATAGCTCTATTGTTATTCAATTACTTTCCTTTATTCTCTTGAAATCAATTGATTTGCTAGGGTTCTAGGAATTAATTGGATGTAAAGAGGATCTTTTATAAATCTAATGCAAGCTAAGCACTTTAAATATTCCTAATTGATTAATTGTGTCTAGGTTTAGATTATTTTAAAAGGTTAGGAATATTGATTGGTAAGGGTCCTTATTAGTCCTTGTGCTTAGTTAAAAGGAGAACTTAATATTAAAATTGGGCGAGGAAGGTTAGTGGATTCATTCACCTAGGACATTCACTTTATAGAATTTAAATTCACCTATTTAGTTTAATTAAAAAAAACATTTGATACTTTTTGGTTAATTTGTTATTTGTGCTTGAGTATTAGTAATTCAATATAGGTTTCACGTAGAGATCGACCTAGGTTAATGCCATTATATTGCATTCTAGCTTAGTTTTATTTGAAAGCCCCACGACAAGGCTTTATCAGTGACTAATTGCTGTGTGGAAACTGGAAAGGCCAAGGTTCTATTTATAGTAATAGAGCTATGTGGGTGATAATCTAGGTATTCAATTATTGATGTACAAGCATATGTGAATAAAATAATCAAAAGTTTTGAGAGGTATATGAAACTTTTGTTGAATAAATTAATAGGTTAAACTCCATCCAATGCCCTAAATTATTTTTTAGATGTATCTAATACACTAAAGTATTTTGTAATGTACCTAACATCCTAAATTTCTTTTTCACGTGGATCGGTGACCCTAAAATATTTTTTGTACAATTTTACTTAAAGATTTAGATAATTTAGGATCCTATATACACTTAAAAAAATATTTGAAGTTGTTGAACACATAAAAAATTGCTTTAGGGTAGAAGCATACATAGAAAAATACTTGAGGCCACTGAGCATTCCATAAAATATTTTAGGATACTAGATATTCATAAAAAAGTACTTCATGTATTATACGTACACCTTTATTCAATGTGGGCTATGATGACTCCTTATTTTTAGTTAAATTCATCTATCTTTTTTTATGTTGTTGGGAAATCATCAATGCTAAATTAACCAGATTTACTTGGATCTTTGATAAGGTATCAATTGTGTGCATTATATTGGAGATTTTAGTTTAAATGTGATAATTTTAAAGAAAATGGTATAATTTAGTCTAAAATAAATAATTATAATTATAACATGCAATTCTGAAGTTAAAAATATATTTTATTTTATTTTATTTGTTTATTTTCTCAGCCTCCCATGCGATGCGGTGTGGAATGCAAGTTGAAAGGCTTATCTTATCCCTAAGAAAATCACCAGGAGACGGCCACTGCTCATCGTTACGTGCCAATAATCTTCGTCGTCGTCTTCTCTTGAACGAGAGAATGTTATAGGGAGCAGGCCAGAGCGACAACGACATCTCCTGCTCTTCTTCTCCAATTTGTTAAAGAACGCAGGACGATCATCTTCTTCAAGCCACTGTATGGATTGAAGCATGTTTGTTACTCTCTTTTAGTTGTTAACAATAACAATTATCTGTTGTTTAATCTTATGCCTTCCAAGTGGTTGATCACCATTTGGATTGTGTTGTTCATTTAAATAATGCTTTAGGGAGATAACTTTAGCCTATAACTTAGATAAAAAAGAAATGCCAGAGTTGACGTTAGTCAATTAACTTAGAATCACATGAACTGTTGTTCAACTGAGAAAGAGATGGCTTGCTGGAATTGCGTTGCTTTTGAGGTGAAGTTATAGTTCTTAATCATGATGGAAAAGGTGGAAGAAGCATGTGGCGAGTGAAGCCTATAAAGATAGGAGATGGTGAGCACCAATGCCAGAGATGGAGAGGCTAGAGAGAGAATGTAACGAGAGGAAAAGTAAGATATTCCTATTAAGGTGCTTGTTTGTTTTAATATTTTAGAAGTAAAAGTATTTGGTATGAAACAAATTTTACCTCAACTTATAGAAAAGTATAGAAAATGGTTTTTTGTGCTTTCAAACAAACATTAAATTAAATAAAAGAGGTACATAGAAGTTCAATCGTGATAGTTATTTTTTGGTACTGTATGGTGATTTGCCCAAAAAGTAGTTATTCGAGATTGTAGGGTAATTAGCTTTCTTTTGTTTTGTTTTTCTAAGGTTTTATTTCAACGTCTATCGTGTGTCCTTCTCTCTCCCATTTTTCTTTGCAGGGAAGGTGCTGATTGTGATTGTATAGTTTAATGTCACGTGAATAATTAAGAGATAATAATACAAAAAATTTATAGGTTGCATCCTTGCCAAATGCCAAATGAAAACGACAAAAGGAATCTGAATTATTAATATCTATACTTTGGTCCCCTCTTCTTTAATGTAATTCAAATGCTTCTTCCTCTCTTACATAATGAGATCTTGCCACATATGTACTTGAGAGAGATTATGGATTATTGTCCTTCCAAAAATATCTATTAATCAACTAGCCTAAAATTTTCCTTCAATTTGCGCCAAGTAAAATTTAAAATAATCTCTCTCAAGATTATCATAAAACTCACGCCACTCTCCCTATAAATTGGGCTCAATATGGGCTCTTATTAATTCTTTTTATCTTTCTTAAGTATTTTGCATTTTTAATTAATTGGAAATAAATCCCCTAATCACTTCCTTGGTTATTTCTAACCAATAATATATTGGTCCAAAATTCCTTCCTTTCTGATACTAGTTTTTCTTGTATCTATTGGGTTCAGTTTGACGCTCACATAATATTGCATCAATTTATAAGGATAATAATTTTTATATGCCCAAAGCTTAATTTAAACTTAGAACTTCTGTTTCTTGGGAATTAAATTTTTCTGTTGATTCACTCCAATCATAAAATAATTATTCCCCATACTTCTCTAATTATTTGAGACGCTAACATTATTTAAATTGTTTAGTTTTGGAAAAATACTAGTTAATTAGCTATATCAAAATTTTTGGCTCAATGCATTTTCCTTGAGGTATTTTTAACTTTAATAACTTGAGGTATTATGAAGGCATTTTCCTTGGAAATCCTTTAGTAACCATTTTCTTATTCTTCCAGTGTTTCCGTAATTTCCCTTAGTCTTTTTTTTGGCCCAATAAATGCTTCATAATTACCCTTTTGACCACAACATAGCTTGCCAATCATCATATAATCCTCTTTAACACCTCTTGATTCTTGAGGATATTAAAATAACTTAGAAGCCTTTTCCTTTTCTAAAGATATTCCCTTAACCGTTATGTTCTTTCAGGGCACTTCAAGGCCCAAATGCGATTTGTAAACTCTGCAACACTCACTCCATATGGAACCACTGTTACAGCTCTACGCTCATATAATAATGCTCGAATCACTGCATCTTGGCCTGATTCTACTGCCACAAGTCCTGCTACTAGCTACATATATACAGCAACACATCACTCACACACACACACACACACACATTACTGGAAAAATTAATATGCATTCACTATAATTTTACCTCATTTTAATAAGATATTTGTAGTTTTCCCCTTTTTTGGGTCGTTATAATTTTCTTAATTTTAAATGTTGGTCCTTGTACCTATAATTTATTAATTTGTAATAGAAACAGTGTTGGCTTGGCTGATGATGTGACTCTTAATTAATGTTTTTACATGGACCTGAATAAAATTAAAATCAAGCTACAGATTACACATATATAGATGCCAGATGACGTCTATGATAATATCATCATATATTCTACGTTGATGGTAAATCAATTTATTTTTTAGAAGCCTCTTTATTCTGTATTCCATGACAACTTACATGCCACTTAGCTAGTACCCATATGAGTCTCAATTAACAGACTATGAACTTAAGAACTAATACCGATAACTGACAAAACCCTACGTAAGCTAAAGGCATTATTTTTCAATAATAAAGAAACACAAAATAAATATATATAAGTTTAATTAGATGAAAATTAAAATTAATTCTTTGGAAGTGGCATTTTGAAGCTTAGGATTGGCTCCAACGTATCCAGGAAGACCAACATAAGGGATTACATAAGATGCCAGCAGGTAGTTAATAGAGTTGGCGTAGGGATCGAAAGGTGGCACTAAAGGTCTTCCAAAAGCATTGTCCATCGTTATGGCAAATTCTTCACTGCTTAAATTAAGTAATGGCCTTGGAAATCCTTTTTATAGCCCTGAAATAATACCACAGCCCAACTTCACCATACCGTTATATTTGTCACAGAAAATATTTGTTTATTTTTTGTAACACTTAAGATCGATATTTATTTATGGATCCTGTAAATTATTTGCAAACTCTGAAGGTTGGAGGCCCAAGTCTCTTCTTCAACAAAATTATATCCAACAAGGAGATCCTTATTCTCATATGTGATGTAATTTCAGTAATCTTACATACGTTGGTACATATTAACTGATGGATAAAGAAATCTTGATCATTATTAAAAATAAGTAGAACTGTTAACATTCAACTGGCGGAGTTTCTTTGTGTCTTTTGCAAGAGATATTCTTAATTTTTTGTAAAGATTTAGATCTGATAGATTTATTTCCAATTAATATTCTGAGTTGAACAAAACAATTAAATTTTCATAGATCTGTATATCAAAATTTAAAATAAATTGATACTATGACTCTATAGGATAAATGTTATAGTTTTCCACACACGAAAAAATTATTAGCACTACAAATTACAAAAAATAAATTAGATTTCCGTATATAGCACTGGAACCGAACCGACGTAGCTGGTTGACACAGTCCCTTTGACTAATTCAAACATTTTGATTGAATTGGGATTTTGTAAAACTGGACTAACTGGGCTAGTCCAGCATTTGAGCAAACCGGATTTCAATACCTTGAAGATTTCACACACATGAATATAATATATGACATTTTCTCTTCAAAACGTTAAATGAAAGAAAATCTAGTAGTACGAAGGCTTTAAAGAAGGAGAGAAAAATAAATAACGTCAAATGTCCAACTTCTTGCAAAACAAATTGCAAGATCACTTCTCAAGGGAATTGATCGAGCTGAGCCAATTTAGCGCCAATCGGTGAAGGTCCTCTTTTGAGCCAGTTTTGGATCCATTTTATCCAAACCATACCCTAAATGATCCATAAAGAAAGAACTCTGCTTCCAAATACTCCAAATTCAGAGGGAACTCAAGATAATGATTGTCATTATAATTAGAAGTACTTGCACCCACAAAAAACTCAGAAGAATATGAATATGGAAGAAATATAGGGAGCAAAAAAGATGTTAACAAAACTACATTGAAGTGTCTCTGAAAAACCATATCTGCCAATTTTCATGCGAGTCACTTGAATGCCACAATTCACTTGTTATTAAAACGCTACTGTCTCTATATATAATGGCACTTATTTTCTTAATATTTTATTGATGAACAGAAACTTTTCGGCCTAAATAATTAAACTTAATTTCAATTATCTCACTAAAAATATAGTCATTTCTCTAAATTTGGAAATAAATTGAGTTACATGATCCGTACACTAAAAATTACCTTTGAATTCAAAATCAACAACAATTCTTCAGTAAATTTCCATAAGAATTCAGTCTTGTGCCTATAGAAGAGTATTCGCATGAGTACAAAAATCGCTTTTTAGGCTGCATTTAGAAACGATTTAGATAATACTGGTTTAAAAAGTGAAGCACATTTTAGACCGTATGTAGATGCGGTCTAAAAGATTATTTTTTAGACCACATGTATTACATGCCATCTAAAAAGTTGTTTTTGAAAAAAAAAAATAATTCCAGTTAATCAACCAGGACACTTTCTTCTTCATCTATACCATATTACAAAATAACTTGATCTATCTTCAACATCAAATCATGCATCCAACTCGTATAATTTCAAAATTTTAACTAGAACCAAGCAACATATCTAACAAGAGGAAACAAAATATACAAGAATACAACGGAATATTTAAATCAACATTTGGCATTGAAATAGGAATACAAGCAAGAATTAAAAATAAGGAAACAAACATTTTCAAGCTCACGAAGTCAGCATAGATCTAGAGTGCTCACGATGATGTGGCGCAGATCAGTGAAGAAAAAGCATAATTTGCATAACAAATCAACTTCACTTGCCCATACTTATCATCATCACTCGCCACAACCCTCATCAAATCTGTCAGATCTCCATAGCTAGAACTGTTCAAAATCTCATCTAGGTTGATGATAAAGCCTTGTCGTAGGGCTATCAAATTAAAACTAAGCTAGAATGCAATATAATGGCACTAACCTAGGTCTATCTCTACGTGGAACCTATATTGAATTACTAATACTCAAGCACAAATAACAAATTAACCAAGAAGTATCAAATGTTTTTTTAACTAAATGAACAAAATGGATATATTTAAATTCTATGAAATGAATGTCCTAGGTGATTGACTCCACTAACCTTCCTTGTCCAATTTTTAAATTGAGTTCTCCTTTTAACTAAGCACAAGGACTAGTAAGGACCCTTACTAATCAATATTCCCAACCTTTTAAATTAATCTAAACCTAGATTGAATTAATTAATTAGGAATATTTTTAGTGCTTAGCTTATGTTAGATTTATAAAAGATCCTCTTTACCTCCAATCAATTCCTAGAAACCTAGCAAATCAATTGATTTCAAGAGAATAAAGGAAATCAATTGAATAACAAAAGAGCTATGGTCCAATCACAACCCAAAGTACCAATCTAACACAAGTATCACAATCCTAATTACATCAACCAATAGTAATCATCTTTCATACACACAAATTATAACTTCTAGCAACCTAGAATTACAATTTGCACATACAAAGATTGGAAAGTGAAATTAAAATTTAGAGAACTCCCCTAATTGCTCAAGGACTCCGGTTAGCTTTATCATCACCATTGGACAATGAAATTAGTCACTCATTGTTGGGAAATCATCTTCGCCGAAGCACTGAAATTTCATGGCCGTCGTTGGTGGAAAATGAATGGACAAAAGCTCTTGAATCCCTTTTTGGACAGCGATGAATGAAGTGTCAAGAGATGATGAATTGGTGCGCGCGTTCTGCGAATGGATCAGCTGGAGCTGAGAGAAATGAAAGATGGTGGCTGTGCGATTGAGAGCTTCTTCCCCTCAGATGTGGCGGCGCTAATGTCCTCTCAAATGAATGAAAAGGTGAATAGATAATGGAAGTCCCGCTGCTTCAAGTGGTGGTGTGGAATAATAGCCAAGGAATCAATGAAGCGGCGCTTTTTGTCTCTTTCCCCTGTGGTGCCGAAAAAAAGGAATTATCTTTGAGGGATAGGGGATGGCTAATTAATGAATGGATTTTGGGTGTGTAAGCAATTGTAATAACGATGGCCCAAATGTAGTAATCTGATCCAAGAGGCCCAACGTGAAAAGGAATGAATGAATCTGGATATTGCATGAATAATTGAAACTTCCATGTGGCCCAACGTGTGAATGGTCTCCCTACATACTTCAACAATTCAAAATAATTCAAAACTCCTAAAAATGATATAATTGCCCTTTTGCAAATTAATTATTTAATTAAACCCTGTTAAGCCAATAATGAGTAATAATAGACTAAATTTAGGTGCTAAAGATATATAAGATATTGAGGTTCATCAGTTGAAAAAAGACCTCCTCAAGATGTGGCCTGAATAGAAATCCAATATGATCATGATCACTGAATCTTCATGCGGTATCATCATCGAACACAATCGTAAAGTCACTGTCAAGCAAATTTGGAACTTAAAACTGAGAGAACGACTAACCTAAGCAAGGGTCATATGAGAGAGAGGGGTGGTTGTTTTAATAGTGCAGAGAGAGGAAGGGTCGTGCGAGATATCTAAGGATGAATATCTGGGAAGGGTCGTGCAAGAAAGGGGGTTATAGGGCTCTGAGATTTGAGGAAGAAGATAGAGCCATCATAAGAATAGGAGTAAGTGAAAGGGTAAAAAGCTGAGAAGAAAAGGAAGACGCATGCTGAAAATTGAAATTTTGTACTCTTTTAGACCTCACCTGTGTGGTCTAAAAAGTGCTCATGTGTGGTTTAGAAAGAGCTCTTTTTAGACCACACCTAAAACAGTGAAAATTAGCCTTCATATTTACGAAAATGCCACGGTTCATATTTTTCAAATATTATCTTCCAAGTGCGTCTAAATAAGCCTTTTTGTACTAGTGTCAGATGTGACAATGATATACTAAAAAGAAAAAAGAAAATATCGTCATTTGAAAATATAATAAGAATTCAACTAAAAACTCCATGTATATAATTTCAAAGTAAACGAGAATATTGTTTGATGAAGTGTATATAAATTCCATTACTATCATTTTGTTAAGAATTCATAACATTTTAAATCTCATTTTATGCGTTTGGGCAGAGCGAGATGAGAAAAAAAAATTATATGATTAAAATGAGAGGGTCTGTTGTGGTGAGGTAGTGGTCAAAGCTTGAACCCTGCAAAAGGGCGTTTCCGAAGAAGGCGATGATCTTTTTCCGGGCATGTATCAAGAAAAATAGCCTTCCATCTTGCTCTCTGTAAATGACGTTTGCTGGTGGGTCAGGTTGAAGAAATGTGAATTTCCATGAGAAGAACGAACACGTGAAAGGAAAAACCAGACTGTGACATTAAGAATGGCCAGGTAAGCATCCAACTCAGCTGCTAACGGTGCAAAGTTGGGCAAAAAAGGAGAATCTAAGTCAAACGTTTCAGGCATTTTTGATACTTAAGACAATATTGAGGGGCAAAAAAGCTTCCGGATGTGCGTACAAAACTACCTATAACTTTTCCGGCTAAAATTGGATCGTAATCCATAAACTTTTTTGCTTTTGGGTCATTTTAAATAAGTCAATAACAATTTTAAAAAAAAATCTTAAGTACAAAATGTTTTTCTGAATGAAATTAGTGCTCATTGATATGAAATATTGAAATTACTTCAGTTATATAGTTAGGAGTGGAAATATGCCAGTCCAGATTAGGCTTTAATTAGATAGACCTAGGCTTGCAATGGAAGTTTAGGCCTTAGGCTGTATACAAGATTTTTTTTTTTAGTCTCAAATCTAAGCATTTATAAGGCTCGGCAAGGCTTGAAGTTTTTCTAAATGCTTACTTAGAATGTAAGCCTTTAAATAGGATTGAAAAAGTATACTTTGGAGGCCTTACTTCGTATTTATTTCCTACAATGTTATTTAAAGAAAACTTAATTTGTATGATTTAGTAAATCTAAAAAATTAAATTAGAGAATTATTATTTAAAGTCTGAATTATAGCCAATGAACCAACTAATAATACTCTATAAAAAACACAACAATACAACATAATGAAATAAAAAAGAAATGAACATCATGTAAAGATGTGTGATTCTCGGCATGTCAGAATGATGCTCAATGCTTCCTATTGATCAACATTTCCAGATGGCCAAGTTTAATTTGCGTCTATGAGGAAATCTACAGGCGAAGGAGGAAGATGATCGGTTTGCAATGGAGGACTGGATGACAAGCGGTTTCAATTTTCAATAGACAAGGCTGATGTTTTTAGGAATGACCAATAAAACTATAGTGATTCACGAATTGTATTTTTAAGTTAAACTATAGTCTTTGTAATTTAAGAAAAATAAAAGGAAGGTCATTGCATTTTTCTCCAAATCAAAATCAGTCGAAGATGGTCAAAACCCACCAGGCGGTCAGAGAAAACGAATTAGGTGAAAATGCAACATGCAGTTTGGCTGAATCTTGAACTAATCAATATAACGTGTAGTTTGTGAGACCAATAGTATAATTTGATGAAATACAGGTGGTCTCAATATTGTATACATCTTTATTCATCACTCTCAAAATTTACAAATATGAAAGTTAAGTAAAAGAATTACAAAACTGAAATTCCCTTATTTCCCCTTTTCTAAAAGTTCAAAATTCAAAAAATTCAAAACTAAATCAAATTTAGAAGATGCAGGAACGCTATTGTAACAAACCCTGATGTTGTAGTTACAACGGTGATGGACAATTGTTTGCTAGCGTTAATGATAGGTGTACATGATGAAGACAATTTTTTTCTGATAATATTTTTTATTGGGGTGACTTCTAAAAAGTCAATAACAATTTCTGCAACTTCTTAAGAAATATTTTTTTCTGAATAAACGTACTGGTCAGCACTTTGAAATATTGAAATGACTTCAGCCATACACACACACACATTGCAGGTGACTTATTATTTCTTTATTTAAACATGTGTGAAGTGTGACTTTATATTTTAGATGACATTAAATATACAAACTTTTGACCATATGCTAATTAATGAATATAATCGAGATGTTTGAAAAGGCCATATAACGGTTGGCAAATTTTGAAATGGTCAGAGTATCCAAATGATCACAGAACTAAGCTTGTGTTGGAATATGGGCTAATCCACCCTTGTTGGATTAGGCCCAAAAATGTGTTTTGGGGTAAAAGTGTGAATAAGAGAATTTGGGGGAACAAAGTTTTAATATTCCCAAAAGTGTGAATTTGAAAATTAGATCCTATTTGCATGGGAACAGTTTTATGATGGGCAGTTATATTCATTTAATTAATAAAGAATTACTCTCATGTTCTCAATCAAAACACACAATAGACGGGAGACATAATGCACAGAGAAAACAAGTCTTCTCCCTTCCCTTTCTCTTGAAGAGAATCCTCTCATCTCCTCTCCTCTTGCCTTCGGTGCTTTTGCTGTGTCTTGTGTTTGGATCCACCATTGTGATCTGAATTCCGTGTGGGTATCTGCAGATTCGTAATTCGGCATCTCCAGGTACGCCCAAAATCCTTCAGTGGTATCAGAGTTTATAGGTTTCTAAGGTAATTTTACTCACTGCTCATGAATTTCCTCAAGCATGTTCATTGAGATGCACTGTGTATGTATGATAATTTTGTTTTGCTTTCTCGCGTAGCCTGTGATTCTATGAAAGCATGCCGTTTCATTTTTCAATTCAGATTTCAAGCATGTCTATGATTTTTATGTGTATATGTGAGTAGAAATCTTAGAGCATGCCTCTGTAAATCAAAACGAGCAACAAAAAATGCAATAACGGAGATCCAGATTTGGGTTTTTGGAATACAATGTCTTTAGGCTTAGAAAACATATCTATAGCATAGATCTCTTCATAACAAGAACGTGGAGACCAAGAACGCGTAAACGGAAATCGGACGATGGAGTTAAGGAAGAAAAACAAGTTACAAATTCCATCACGTTATTCCAGAAAAGGAGAAAGAATTAGGCTCCAAAATTACTTCCATTGTGTAGATCTCGTCGAAACGAAGAAATGGACACCTAGAACGCCAAAAACGGATGTCGACTTCAAAGAAATGGCCGGAAAACGCATAGGATGAATAGTAACCGTCTGAAAAATTCTAAAAACGAAATTTTTTAAAAAAAATTTTGCGGCGGCGGCTGATGGGACCACGAACCAGGTCGAGAAACGAGTAGGTTGACCTAGCCCGGAAATGGATTGGTCCAGGGTCAGCCCAATCCATCAAAATTTTTAAAAAAAAGTTTTCGATCTGGGCCAGAGAGGCCCAAACTGAAAATCCAATTATAAAAAAAGGGAGAGTTGGGCCAGAGAGGCCCAATGTCAAAAATAAAAACAAAAACAAAGGAGCTAGGCCAGAGAGGCCCAGTCCAAAAAAAAGGAAATGAAAATTTAAAAAATATTATTAAAAAAATTTATTAATTAAAAAAGGCCACGTGGCACGTCATTTCGACATGTAGACCACACCACCGGACTCGTCACAGCTCATGGAGAAGTTTGGCATGGCGCGTGGTTTGAACGGAGGCCTCCATAGCGGCGCGTGGACATCACGCGCCGGTACCGAGTGGGCTTTTCCTAGATTTTTGAATTTTTCAGGAATTTATCTTCCCGAGGCGCGTGAGAGCACGTGCGTAGTTCAAATGAGACACGGTTTGTTCCTAAAAATCCTAAAATTCAAGAGCTTCATTTTGATGTATAATTTTCCTATTTTATAAGGAAATTTAGGGTTTGTATTTATGAAAATAAGTTCTTATTAAGTGATTGAATTAATCATATTTTGGCAAGTGAAATTGTAACATTTTGGGGTATTTTTGGTTATATTGTTGGGCTTTTATTAGTTTCAAATGAATTAAATTTGATTAATGACAATTATAGGAAATTGAATCTAATTAAGGTTAAATGGTCATAATTTTAATCATTTTGTTAAATGATTAATTTGTATGACTTTTGATGCTTCTTAATTTAAATTGTCATTATAGGTACCATTGGAAGAATTTTATTGGACTCTTTCTAGCAAAAGAATTGGATATCTTTTGGATACAACAAAGATGCATTTCCTTGGACCAAAAACTATATTATTCTCTAGATCTCATAAGCCCATTATTCATGAGGGAGAGTTGGGCCTGAAAAGCAAGAAGAAGCTTGGACGCTGCTGCACAGGTGATGAATTTATTCAACACATCCAAGCGTGGGCCACAATT
>JANTPZ010107609.1:0-11747 GCA_025593235.1 Vachellia pachyceras | reverse complement strand
ATATATATATCAACATGCTCCTTACATCACAAGGAGACTTTTGCAACAAATCACAAGCTCTAAATCCATCTCTTTCTCACTTTTACTCTCATGAACCCTAAGCATGGAACTTGAGAAAGAGGGACCAAATCAAAATTCCAATCCATGGAAGTTGTAGAGGAGATCACAAGGAAGAGAATCATGTATAGCTTAAGGAGTTTCCATCTCTTACCTTTGAATTTCTTCAAGCTTTTCTCCTCTTTTGTGAGCCAAAAATGTCGTTCTCTTCCTCTCTAATGGCAGCCAAGAAAATTCATCCAAGATGGAAGAAAATGAGGTGAAAATGCCATTTTAAAAATTCCCTTAATGATAATGGAAGGCTAAGATGTGTTCTTGAATTTTAAACCAATCTTAAGGGCTTAGATTTTTGCCACACATGGAGTCACATGCCTAAACCTCATTGGTTAATTAAAAGTAACTAATGATGGCTGTAACTAAGTGGTAAAAATCTGGTTTGGCTAACCAACCTGAATCCCTTTCAGTTACTTTTACCGGTAAACACAACTTTATTCCGGTAAATCTTTTTCTACTTTTTTGGAGATATTTTCTTCCTCATTTAATCTCCATATTTTTCTCTTGAATATGGTAAATTTATTGTACCAAAAATACCCCTTGATTTGCTCAAAATTTACAGGATTATTTTATCATGTCCAAAAACCCTTAGAACTGGCAATCGGAGGGCAAAATACTTTTATGGCTTTAAAAATTTCTACGTTTTTCACTAATACTCTAGCCCTTTTTCTTTTCCCAAAATACCCTCTAGATTGTCCAAAATTAATTTTTAAAATAAATTATATTTCGGGGATTTCGGGTCTTTTTCTCGATTTTTGGGAAAATCACTTTAATCGTATACTGGGTAATAATTTTATTAAATAATATAAACTTCACTGAATTTTTCCATAGTCTAGTCTCTGATCTTTGGTAACTCCTGGTACCTTAAATAATTATTTTCCCCCTTTTTGCCCTTCAAAATTGTATAGACAGAAATCTAGTCCGAATCTAGAAAATCCATGATTCACGGTTGTGATCAATGAGTCGAGCTCTGTCTATTGGGCATCTGTAAAATTTTTTGTCAACAGTTGACTTTTGACTTTGAATTTGTCAAATGACCAAAATGCCCTTCCTTTTTCTCTAATTTACCATTTTGTCCTTACTTTCTCTAATTTTCCAAAATTCCTGTTTTACCCTTACTTTTAACACTTAAAGACCTTTATGTCCTTGCTCTTTTTGTTAGATGACATATGGGCCCTTCCCAGAAGGTCACCCATCCTCACATTACTCCAGGACGAGCACGCTTAACTTTGGAGTTCCTACATAATTTCATCCACTAAGTCAGATATGACTTTACAACTTCTGGTCCATAACATTTCTTTCTTTAAGTACTATCTATCTCTGAGTTCTAATTCATTCCATAATTACCAGATTAGCATTTTTTCAGTTAGCAGTAAAATCATGGATATTACAATAATAGCCTGGAAATCATCAAGATTCAATAGGGTTACTTTCCCCTGTCGAAATATGGAAAAACGGTCTATTGACTAGCAATTGAGTTTTAGGGCATTAAAAATTTCTAGAATTTTCATTGATACTTTAACCCTTTTATTTTCCTCGAATTGCTTCCCAAAGTGTCTGAAATTAATTTTCAGAGAAACACCCATTTTCCAAGGTTTTCGGTCTTTTTCCCTCTAATATGGGAAATCGCCTCTATCGTATTCTAGGCAATAATTTTGTAAAATACTAGAAATTCTATATTATTTTCATTTACTTTGGTCTCAGCTACTTGAGGACTCTTGATAGCTCAAATAATTATTTTTTGGCTAACTGACCTTCAAAATTCTCTACACAGAAATCTATGCCGAATTTCAAAAATCCGTTAAACACGGTTTTGATCAGTGAGTTGTGCTCTATTTATTGGTCATCTGTAAATTATTATGATATCTGGACCGTTGACTTTGACCTTTGGTCAAATGACCAAAATGCCCTTATTATTTCTCTTATTTACCAAAATATCATTACTTTTCTTACTAAATTCCATTCTTGCCCTTGGACTCTTATGCTAAATGACCATTAAGCCCTTAGTCTCTTGGTCTACTGACCTTTCTATCCTTGGTCTTTGGGGAAAATGACCTTTATACCTTCGTCTTTATATCTAATGACATTTATGTCCTTATCCTATATATTAGTGAATTTCAAAGCCTTAGGACTAAATTGAATGTGGTCTTTTTGGTCCATTGGTTTTCTCTTATTCTGTGCTTTCTATCATGGGGTCTTAACTTATCTTATGACTACCGATTGAGCCTTAAATTAGCAGTAAAAACATGGATGTTACAACCTATTATGGTGTTGTTCCACCACAGCTACCTCTGATGCTTTCCTTGGCCCCCAGTGTAATATTCCAAATTGTGTAAACAAGATAAAGGCCAAACTGATAAATTACGAAAAGATTTAAGACCCATATATAAGGAAAAATATAAAAGAAAATGTCTAGAGGAAAGAAAGATCATTATTGACTAAGTCCTTAGTCTTGAGAATTTTTAAGTAGAAGTGACGAAAGGGCAAAATGGTCATTTGGCCTAAATAATAAGGGTAAAATGGTCATTTTGAATAAAAAGACATAGGATGTAAAATGTCATCAAATAATAAGGACATTTTGGTAATTTGGTCAAAAGTCAACAAAAAGTCAAAATTGACCAAAATGTCAAAGTCAACTAAGGGTAAAGTTGAAATTAAGAAAGAGTAGAAAAAGTGATGGCATTTTGGTAATTATGAGAGAAGTAAGAAAGATAGTGGCATTTTTGTAATTATGGCAAAGTATAAAGAGTAATGGTATTTTTGTAAATTAAGGGATTTTGGAGGTCTAGAAGACCGAGAAGTAATTATTTGAGGTACCAGGAGTCCTCAAACACTGGAGACCCAAACTGAGAAAAGTTTAATTAGGTCCTAAAGTATTTAACAAAATTATTACTCAGTATCTGGTGCAAGTAGTTTTGAAGTATGTAGAACAATAGTGCCCGAAAGCCCAAAAAAAAGAATTTTCTTATAAAATTAATTACGAAAAATCTGGGAAGAATTTTGAGGAACAGAAAAGGGCTGGAGTATCAGGGAAAATATAGAAATTTTCCATGCTCTTAAGTCAAATTGGACGCTGGAAGCACGTTTTACGGTGTTGCACGCAAATTAAGGAAATGCATGGCACTGGATCGAGTAATTGGACAGTCAAGGAACTAGCCAGCTAACCAGGCTTGCAAGGGAAGCCAAAAACCACTTTTTCACCAAGCAATCAAGAGAGGACAAGTGGCACTCTCTCCACCAAGTATTTTCAAACTTGGTCTCCAAGAATCAATCTTATCCACACATTCTTTTTACATGAAATTCTAAAAACACAATTTCCCCTCTCTCTTCTCTCAAGTGCCGTCCACTTCCCTCTCACCTCAAATCTGAAATTTCTCTTCCCTCTTCCAAGCTTCCACACGCCATTCTTAAGCAAGAAGAGGAGAACCAAGCTTCCATAACACAAGGTAACCACTCAAGCTCTCAAATCTTCACCTTTTCTTAAGTCTTGCAACTTCTACTACCTCTTTAATGGTTGATTTCCTTGATCAAATCCCTCTTTTTGAAGATGAAAAGTTAGGGTTTCAAGGTATGAAAATGGAAAAGAGAAGGCTTTTGAGGTAGAAAAAGGTTGTAAGTTCTTTCTTGCGTAGTAAAAGCTAGCTTGATGGTTTTTTATGGTTGTTCTGGTGGTTGTGGAAATTTTTGGAAAACCCTAAGTTTTGAGGGTTAGGGTGACGCCATCTTGGCTAAATGGGAAGGGTTGTTTTTGAGCTATTTGATGTATGGATAGTGGTTTGGGAGCATGAATATGCAAGAATACATGTTAAAAGTTGAAAACTTTTCTTGCTCTCATTTTTGTTGTTTCTCAGCCAAGCAAAGAAAAAAATAGAAGGGATGTGTCTTTGGTTGTTTTGAGGCTTCCAATGGCTTTAGAAGACAATTTTGTGTAGGGTTAAAGAAAGAAAAGGATTTGGGAAGCTTTTGAAATCAAAAGAACAAGTTACAAAGCTTTAATGGTCTTAAAAGAGCAATGGTTGTAATATTGCGTTTTTGGTGATTTTTCTTGCCTTGATGGTGGCTGGAAATTTATGAGCATCTTGTTGTATGGTGTGTAGGAATTTAAGACCTTCAAGAACACTTTTGGAAAGTTACCCAAGAGAACTTTAAAGTTCAAGAAAAAGGAAAGCTAAGTCAAGGTAGTAAGACTACTAATCTTTTCTTATGTTTATGAAAATGAGTTGTGAATGTTGCATGAATTTTTTATGATGATTAAATGGATGATTTGTGTATGAAATGTGACTTTTGTGCTATGGCCATATGCATATTAAAGTGTTGTTTGATATGTCACATTTTATATGATCATACACTTGCTTAAAGTTCTGTATGCACATTCACAATATTTTGATTATGTAGTTTCGCTATTGGGATTCCCAAATCTCATTCCCCACTAACTAACCATGTAGGTGGAAGCTCAAGCAAGGGTAAGGAAAAGGTTATTAATGAGTGAAGATGTTGCTCTTGCTTGTATGATTTTTGTATAAGCATATGAGTAGTTAAACTCTATTTGAAGCTATTGTGATTTGTAACCCTTAAACCTCAACACGAAGTAGCATGTAAATATGTGATGATGCATGCATGAACATGGGCTAAAAGTGCTAAGGAATGGTAAAGAGATAATCATGCATGATAGAGGTGGGTTAATGAAACAAAAAGAGGTTTTGGTGAATTTTAAGAAAAGTTGGTTTTCAAAGCTAAAGGGTTCCAAAGGCCCTGTGGAAAATAAAAATAGCAAACGAGCTCCAACTGAGCTGAAAATTTCCAGTCAACTACACATCCTAAGCTTTAAAATGATATAAAGTTTGCGAAATTTGGATGTGTATATTAAGAGTTATGATTTTCCAAAGTTCAGGGAAAATCTGGAAAAATTAGAAGTGACCATTGGTACAGTGCACATTTTCGGAATAAATTGATTCAAATGGGCAAGAATTGGAACTAGTGAATATTTTTTTTCCCCTATCTTAATAAGCTAAATTTAGAAATTGGAACCACTCAGTTTTGATTTTTCTAGAATTAATTATGATTTTTCAAAGTTGGGCTAGAAATCTGGAAAATGGGCCAGTGAACAGTAACATTGTTTTTAAAGAAAAATAAAAATTTTTTAGTTCACTAAAAAGGCCAAGTTGAGTTATCTAAGGCCCTAGAGTGGTTATAAAGTGATCTAATATAAAGAAATAGGGGGAAAATAGGAGGTGTTACACCTAGCCCCCAGCTCCTCAGCCCCCCATGAATCCGGACGACCATCCCCATATGCCACCATTGAATGGTTGATTTATATTTTTGTATTTAGTTACTAGTTGTATTTTTCAAACATTTATTGTATTTATTTAGTTTTGTATTTTTTAGACATTTCTTTTATTTGTTTAATATTTGTCTTTTTTCGAATTTTTAAATTGAAATTGTTAACTTTGTATAATCTAAATTTATATTACTAATTAATTTAAAATAATTAATCTAAATTATATTCAAAATACTTTAAATTTAATAATCTAAATTAAATTTAATATTATGAATTATATGAAATTGCAATACCGTTAGTAGCAATTATTTTAGAAGTGGTTTGTAATACCGTAAATTTGAAATTCAAAATACGTTTTGCGCAGATGGTTTTCGTGTAGCAGTGGTTTTAAAAACCGCTACAAAATTCCAACAGACAAATATTTGTAGCGATTTAAAACTATTGCAAATGTTAACGATCATGAGTTTGTAGTGTTTTGAGTAGTGGTTTAAAACTGCTGCAAATGTCAATGGTCATGAGTTTATAGCGTTTTGGGTAGTAGGTTAGAACCGCTGCAAATTTTGATCAGTTGACAGATTCCAATTTAAGCCTTCTCAGCTTAAAAACTACTAAATTTGCATTTCTTTCTCTGATCACATTTCTTATTCTGGGTGATATTGTGATCAAATTTCTTTGAAGTACTTCTGATGGATAAGTCATGGATTGGTTTCCTCACACGTTCAATCAACATTTGGTCGGATTAAACAGTTTTTTGGATTTTGCTGATAGACATGGCAAGATTAATGGTAAGATTTATTGTCCCTATCCTAAATGTAATTTCAATAAATGGCATATTAAAGATGTTGTTGGGGAACACTTAATGGTTAAGTCACTCCCTTAAAGTTACAAAAAATGGGTATATCATGGAGAAACTAATGATGTCTTGGGAGAATGTACTCCTACAATCTCACAAATAGGAGTGCAAGAGGACCATGTTAACCCCATCAATGATGCTCTTCGTGATGCTTTTGGGGTTCATGACAATGTAATCCCATATCAAGTGCATGGTCCTGAACCTCACTACATGAGGAACGTGAAAGCTCGTACTTTTTTGAGCTCATGGTAGAAGCCAATAAAGCTCTATATCTTAGGTGTGGAAAGTACTCAAAATTATATTTTTTTTAATTAAATTGTACCATATTAAGTGTCTGTGTGGTATATCTGATAAGGGAATGTTGGTGATATTAGAATTATTATTTGATGCATTTCTTGAAGCAGAGATCCCGGCATCTTTTTTATGATATAAATTGGGTTTGAAGTATGAAAAAATCCATGCATATCCAAATGATTGCATGCTTTATTAGGGAGAAGATGCGAATAGAGAAATTGGCATGCGATGTAACACCTCACGATCCAAATCAGAAAGGAAGGGGAATAACAAGAAGAAGAAACTTGCGAAGATTCTTAGATATTTTCCTTTGAAGCCATGACTTCAGAGATTTTATTTCTCGATTAAAATGACTAAGCACATAAGGCGGCATGCTGTTAAAGCAAATCCCGATGGTAAGTTAAGACATCACGATATTATGAGGCCTAGAAGGGGTTTGACAAAGAATATCTAGATTTTGTGGTCGATCCCAGAAACAAACGCTTGCTCTAGCAACTGATGGATTCAATCCTTTAGCAAACCTAAGCATAAGTTACAGTATTTGGCCTGTGGTGTCAGTTCCATACAATTTACCTCCATGGATGTGTATGAAGCAGAACTCATTCATTTTGTCTATGATCATCCCAGGAAAGAAAACACCAGGCAATGATATTGATGTCTATCTGCAATATTTGATAAAGAAGTTGGTTGAATTGTAGACTATGCGATTGAGATATATGATGCATATGATAAGGAATTATTCAAATTGTGTGTGGCTTTGATGTAGACAATAAGTGACTTTTTGGGTCTAGGAACTTTATCTGGATGGAATGTGCATAATGGACTCACTCGTCCCATGTATAACTTTGACACAAAGCCATTTCTGATTTGTCGATGGGAAGCACAAATTTATGTTGTAAAGGAATCATATTAATGTAAAACAGGATATAAGAGGACCACCTATCATGTTAAGTGGTTTAGATATTTTGAGTCAGCTTGATGATTTTCATTTGAGTTTGGAAAAAAGGATGATTCAAAATGAGGAAAAACGAGACCACATAGTACTTTGGAGGTTGACGCAGTTTAGTAATGACGAAAGAGGAGTATATTTTTTACTCTTCCTTATTAGAAGACTAATATTACGTCACAATCTTGATGTGATTCACATTGAAAAGAATTTGTGTGATAACGTTCTATGCACCCTGTTGAACAAATTTAGGAAGTCCAAAGATCATCTTTGCGCCAGGAAGGATTTACAGTCCATGGGAATTCATCAAGATGCTTGGCCAGACGATAATGACAAGTTTGAACCAGCAAAATTTACCTTAACGAAGCCAAATAAGGATATATTCCTCCCAACATTGAAGAACATTAGGGTTCTTGATGGATATTCAAGCAACATATCAGGGTGTATCAATTTGCACTCTCGGAAGGTATCCAGATTAAAAAGTCATGACTCACATGTCCTTATGCAACAGTTACTACCGTTGACACTAAGAAACATATTGCCTCTAGAAGTGTTGATGGAGCTCTGTTCATTCATCAGAAAGCTGTGTGCAAAGGTTCTTATCACTGGGAGTTGTATTAACTGCAATAGCAGATAATTCTCATATTGTGCCATTTAGAGATGATCTTTCCTCCTTCATTTTTCACTGTCACAGTGCACCTAACCATCCACCTTGCTCAAGAGGTAAAACTCGGTGGCTCGGTTCAATATCATTGGATATATCCCATTGAAAGGAACTCACACACATTATTTACACACACCGGTATCTCACCAATTTACTAATTTATCTTTATGTTTTAACTTATTACAGGTTTTAGGAAAGTTGAAGTCATATGTCAAGAATAAGGCATGGTCAGAGGGTTTAATAGGAGAATGTTATTTAGGGGATCAGGTCTTGAACTTCTATTCACGATATTTTGGTGATATCGAGACATCTTTCAATCATCGTCCTCATGTTGATAATTGTCCTATTGTTGGTCCCTCAATATCAACAGGCAGTTTGTTCCCTCCAATTGGAGGACATCAATACTTCAACCTCACTCCCAATGAGATGTTACAGGCACATCAACATGTCCTCATCAACTGCAGTCAAGTCGATCCTTTCATTCAGTATTAGTACCAACCTATTATCTTATTAATTTACCTTATCTTTACTAACTCATATAATGTATGTTTAATCATGATAGAGAGTTTAGAAGTTATGTCAAGCATCAACTACGTATTAGGGCACAGACGTCCGTTGAGGTTGATAGAAGGGTACATAGAGAATTCCCAAGTTGGTTTGCACGCTAAATACACAATGACAACAACTTCTACCTAGTTGCTTTGACAAGTCTTGACATTGGCCCACTCCAGTATGCACGAAGGTTTACCGCATACAATATCAACGGGTTCAAGTTTTGCACAGTTTCACGTAAGGTTCTCTCAACCAAAATTCTGGGGTTTTTGGGACCTTCAATACAAGAAGTTATGCGAGCTCCAGTGACAGTGACATACGTTTCGATGGTGTCCCCTGCTATGAAAAACTTGTTGACATCATCAAATTGAATTATCAAGGTCAATTCACCATCACGCTAAATGTGACAACTCCTCATGGAATAACTATTGATGAGTTGGGTATTATATCTGTTAATTTCTTAAGGCTCATTCACATAAGCGACTCTCAAGATGACGAGTCATACATTCTAGCATCAGAGGCATAACAAGTGTATTATATCGTATATTAGAAGCATAGAGATTGGAGCATGGTTGTTCATCTTAAGCCTAAAGATATTTATGACATGGGTGATAGTGATGAACAATTGACACATAAGGCGAAACCATTCCATCATACTGATTTTTAAAAACTTATTTCCCAAAGGAGATGAAGATTTACCCCTGGTCAGAGTTGAAGATAAATAAATAAATTAGATATGTAATATATATTTTTTTCATATATTACACATTTAGAGTGGTTATGAATCGTTGCAAATGCATATAACTGTTGTAAAAAACGTTACCTACGACGATGGAAAACAAATGGTTGTAAAATACCGTGACCTAAACTGCTACTAATTCAAATTGAATACCCTATAAATATCCCCTCCCCATTACCATGACCTAAATTGCTACTGATTCAACCTGGACACCTTATAAATATCCCCACACCCTCTCATTTTCTGTTCTCTAACTTTGGTGTTCTGGGTTTGTTTGCTCTCTTCTTTCCTTTTGTTGCCCTCTCACCTACTCGGTTTGCTCTCTTATCTGATGGATTGCTTTTGTTTATTTTTTAAATTTACAGTTAACTTTCACTTCTTATTTTTTTGTTTCTAATTATTTTTTTGGTATTTCAATTTATCATTTTATTGTGTGATATTTTATTTGAACTCTAGTTAATTTTTTGTTTAATAGGTAATAGTAATTTGTGAAAGCATAAAAAATATTTGAATTATATATATTTTTGGTATTTCATTTTATCATTTTATTATTTGACATTTTATTTAAACTGTAGCTAATTGTTTTCAATAGTTAGTAGTAATTTATAAAATTATAAAAATAATATTATTGTATTTTATAATTTAATAGTAATTTTTGTATATTTTGATGTCATTTAGTAGCGGTTCTAAAACCGCTACAATTTTTTTAATTTTTCTTAAATTTTCACTATAATTGGTATTGGTTGTATAATTACTACAAATTTCTGGAGGGAAAATTATTCCCTCCTTAAAATAAATGGTGTGAATTTACATTTTCACATAGGAGCAGTTTCAAAAACTGCTACATATTTCTAGAGGGAAAATTTTCCACTCCTCAAAAAAGGGTGGGAATTTCCATTTTCATTTTAGTAGTGGTTTAATAACCGCTGCAAATGTCAAGTTCAATAGCTGCATTTAACTGAATTAGTAGCAGTTTGTGTCCATTACAAATGTTCGCACGTTGCCTCCTTACCGCATTTATATTGTCGTGGTTTATTACAAACGCTGCAAATGTAGTAGTGGCTCTTTCTATGCATGTCACGGTTTTAGAAAAACACTGCTAAACTAGTTGCTACGATGTGTTTTGTAGCGGTTTTGTAAACTGCTAGTACGTGTATTTGTAGCGGTTAAAACCGCTACAAATACAAAAAATAACCGCTACTAATGAGACCATTTTTGGTAGTGACATTTCCAAACACATTGTAAGAAATTTGCCAAACCAAGCTGAATCACTAAACCCTAACTTAAAGATGCCTATAACTCATACATTAAAACTAAACCAATTAAATCTCTTATCAAAATCATATAACTCTTTTAAACTCAATCTGTTCGATTAAAATATAACCTATTTTGAAATCCCAATAAAACATTAATTTTCAACTTATAAAAATCACAAAAACTCAAGAAAATAAGGGTAGAAAAGAAACAGAAATGGAAACACTTACCCAATTGTTGTTTAGGTAAAAAAATTCTTCTCAACCTTCAAAATGGCAATACCCTAATGGAGAATTAGCCTCCATCTCAAAACTCCTGACCTTTTCAAATGCTATCACAAACATTTTATTTATAGAAAATGAGCATTTGTTGTAGCGAAGAACATAGATAGGATAGCTCTTGTGATTGGCATGACACATTTGGCTTGGTGAAATTAACATCCTAATGTTTATGTATGTATGTATGTATGTATGTCTGTGTGTGTGTGTGTGTATGTATGTATGTATGTATGTATGTATGTATGTATGTAAGAAAACAAAGAATTTATCTAAATTGTGAGTTATAAGGACAAAAACAATTGTAAGGTGGTAATAAGAATAAATTTATAAAAGAAAACTGTTAGAATGACAAAAACCATAATGTTTGTGTAGGATTTCACCTAAGATGTGGTGACTTGGGTGTATAAAAAATTGAAGCAAACTTAAAAATTTTAGCTTAGCAAAGAGAGTAAAAGAGAAGAGGGATATCACCAAGAGTGGACACACAAATTTTATACTAGTTTGGTCTAAACTCTTTGGCATATGTTTAGTCCTCAAATACTTTTCTGAGTGTTTCACTATTTCTCAAAATTACAAAGAGTTCTTTGTATCTAAATATTCTCTTACAGACAATCACTCAAGCAACTCCCTGTTAGTGCAGGAAAAGACCAAGAGGGGGTGAATTGGTCTAATTAAAAATTTTAGATTTAAAACCAGATTTAAAACAATGAAGCAGAGAGATGAAGAAGAAGATGAACAAACAGATTTATCCTGGTTCGGTCCTTCTGACCTACGTCCA
>JANTPZ010107602.1:0-10420 GCA_025593235.1 Vachellia pachyceras | reverse complement strand
CACACGCAAGTGGGGAGTCGGCCTAGACCCAGGAGGGAGGCCAGGATTTATTGTGACTCACACTTAAGTGGGGAGTCGTGATGAAGTGATATGGAGGAGTAGGTTGGAGGGATCACTTGTGCATTCTGATTGTATTGAATGGAAAACATTATTTTGTTTGAATATCGTATATTAGCACTGCTTTACTGACTTATAATCCCGTATTGTATATTCTGTGAATTGATTATTGGTTACTGGGACTCTATGTCTCACCCTATCGACATATATTTTTTCAGGGGAGTAACTTAGTGGTTCGAGGCGTGAAGGGAAGGGGCCAACAATTTGATAGTAGCTATCACTGTAGGTTTAATAGTTAAGCTATTTTAAGGAGAAATGTATATTGCCAAACTTATAGGGCTTGCATAATTTGATTCTACCTTTATGGTTATTTTGTGAAATTATACACATTAATAAATTATCTTGTGGTATGTGTGAGATATTAAGTATTGATTTGAGAAATATAGCTGGACTTATATTGTTAATGGGATTATTAATAACTGTTCTAGTTTTGTGACTTATGATGGTGACTTGTGGGCGAGTTTTGTACCCTGGGTCAATGCGATAATGTGATATTGTGAAAGGTTTGTGGGCTGGGTGTCTCACCCACAACTTTTGTGCTCTGGACCTTGAGGATTTAATAACTAATTATATTTAAATGTGTGGTTTCTTTGAAATTACAAATGGTATCAGAATGGATTACGAGTTACGTAACTCATTTTGAATATAATATATGGTTAAATTGTTTAGGGGGTTACATTCCATATTTAACTAAAAGTTATAATAATAATTTATTATTAGCTTTGTTGGAAATATTTAAAAATGGTATATAACAACAGAAAAAAAATTGAACTCAAGCACCATTATATTTTATTTTTACGGCATTTAATTTATTTATTTTTACAGCCTACAGGATGTTGATAAAAAACTTAACATAAAACAAAAAACTTTAACTGCCAATGAGAACGCGCAATTTAAATAAGCACAGAGTTGAGAATGTGGTGGACCCATTAATAGGAAATATAACATAGTGGAGAAATATTTAAGTTATTAAATATAATTTTAAATTTAAATTTGAAGTAAAGTGAGAGAACCGGTAATGGAAAACATTTGAGGGAAATCACTTGAAGCTTCACGTGGTAAGTAGTGGACCTTTTCGATCTCTACTTTAAGATATTTATAGATTATTCTTTTTACTGCCCAGTCTCTATTTTTTTTCAACATCATCATTTCATAGAGTTTTCTTTAATTTTTTTCTTTTACAAATTAAAAAATTATGGGTAAATGGACCAATATCTAACCTAATTAAACATGAGGGGATGAAATTATAGGAATTTACATATTAATTTTCCTTAGTTTATTTTGCAAGTGTGACTTGTTCTGTTCCATTTAATTTTGGCTTCAAGCAAAACCGAACCCACAAACCTAACCAGACTCCTAAATGAAATTTCGAAACGTTTACAGTAACATCATTTTGCTACTCATTGATCGTAATGTAAAAGAAACGATCCTAATCCTATCTAATTATTGTATTTTACATGGTGAACCCAAAAAAAAACAAAGCACAATTCTATTCACTTGTCTCAAAAATGTTCCTGCTTTGTAATTAGCCTTCACAGAGGATACAAGAGGTCTCATTGTTCTTAACCAGAACTTGATTACAGAGATTAATAACCATACATATCATAAAGTTCACATAAATTTCAGGGTTGATTAATGCGTAAAACCTACGTATTACTCCATTCGATCCTAAATATAAAACTTACTTATAGTAAAATATTTTAAAAACATAAAAAGTGTCCATTTGAGAACGCAGTAGAAAAGTGTCCATTTGCAACGATTCATTGTGAAGGAACCCAATGATCGAGCTTACCGGCCGGTCGGCCGACTGCTTTTGCCCTAGGCTCTGGGAAAATTTGTGAGCAGGTTTGTTGAAGATCACATAACGAGGAGCAGGAAAAGAACAATGAATTGTTAAAAGGTAGAAGAAAGGTGATGGGCCTGTAGTTGTAATTGATGGGTCAAGGTCCAGTGTCAAAGTCCCACATCGGAGAAGTTCGGGAGGGTGCTGGGCTATATAAGCTGGCGTGCTACACGCTCCCATGAGACCTTTTTTGGGGGAGAGTAATGGCCACGTGACAAAGTGGTATCAAAGCCAGCCCTGAGCCTTCGATCTCTGGTGGACCCTCCGGACGCCGGTAAGGTTGCTAGTAGGCCCCGTGGCGAGGTCGCTCGTGGATTGGCTAGGGGAGAATGTCAAAGTCCCATATCAGATAAGCTCGGGAGGGTGCTTAGCTATATAAGTAGACACGCTACACGCCCCCATGAGACGTCTTTTGGGGGGGAGTAATAGTCCCGTGACACCAGGCACTACTCATTAGCATGTTTGATGGGTAATGAGTGTAAGGGCACATTTGGTATACAAGAATTGAAAATATCAAAATGGAATTGGAATTGGAATTGAATTACATACAAAATGATTGTTTGGTATGACTGAATTGAATTCTATAGAATTCAATTCAATCAAAAATTTCTAATATGAATTCCATAGGCTCATCCATTGAATTGATAAAATTCCATGGAATTCCAGATCTAATCTTCCCATTAATCATCCCCTCATCTGTCTCTCTCTATGATTTCCCTTATGAGCACCAACCTCCGTCAGTCTCTCTCTTCGGTTTCCCTCCACTTTCCCTCGGTGGCGCAACAGTGATATACCTGTTTTTTCCTCAACCTTTGCATTATGAGCTTGGGTTTTTTTATGGGAACACAAAAACAAAAGCAGACGAGGTCGAAGAAGGAAATCAAGTATTTTTATATCATAAGAGCATTTTGGTCATTTTACATACAAAATAAGATTCATTTCCAAAACATACCAAACGTACTTTTAAATCCATCTTCATTTCCATTTCTATCAAAATCAATTCTGTGTACCAAATGGGCCATAAGAGAGTGAAGTTTAGGCAATAAAGACAAGAAGCTATATTAGTCTAATTTAAGGTGGCTCTTTTTCACCATGTCATTATAATTTCACCTAATATTAACTATGTCACAATAGTTTCACATGAGTTTTAGAACACATTTGGAAATCCGTTTGAAAATAAATTTTATGAAGTTCGAGGTAAAACCTAGGTTTTGGACAATAGATTTTGAGAGAATAACTTTTTCGGATTCCAAGGTAAAACCTAGGTTTTGAAAGGAGACTGTATTTGGGAAGTTATTGACTTTTACGGAGTTCGAGACAAAAAGGAAAGAGAAAGAAAGAAAAAAGAAAAAATGTATTGTGTAAGAAAGTGTGATTTGATAAGAAAAATAGCTTTTTCAACAAAACCTAGATTTTGAAAAAAATATGAGCACTTGGACAAAACATATATTTTGGGGTAAAATTTAGGTTTTGCAATAAAACCTAGGTTTTGGGAAAAGCTTCCAAACAAGCTATTAATCGCACCTTGTAGTTTCATATGAATGATTAAAAAATAATACATGAGGTATGATTAAAAATCAGGTGAAATCCAATGGCTAGTTGGATCAAATGGTAAGCGGCTTGTTCCAGCTTAAGCAAGGTCTCGAGTTTGAGTCCTGGTGTATGCAGCAGCCACCGTTGGAAGACTCACCCACCATTTTCAGGTGCACGACACGGGTCGGGTTCGGACTAGTCGGAGCGAAACTCCGGTGAACCGGACGGCAAACAAAAAAAATCAGGTGAAATTATAAAGATGTGAAACAATGCCAACGTGATAAAAATAAATAAAGATACACTTATTTAATTAAACAACAAATAAAATTTTGGCCCCATTTGGGATGGTGTTGTGTACATTCACATAAATCCGACAAAACTCCTATCGTACACTTACCATAAAATTTAAATCACATTATGAAAATATTTTATCAACCCTATAACAGGGTAAAGCCACAGTTGAGTCCTTCGGCGGCCCATCGTTCTCTTTGTTGGGCCCAACCAATATATAAATATATTTGTGTGTGTGTGTATATATTTATATTTGCTGGATTTCTGTTGGAAGTGTCGGTGTAAAATTCTAAATTGTGAGTATATTTTAATTGGAGTGGGCCTGTTCAATATAGGCTTGTCTCCTAGGAATATTGCAAAGGATTTACTCATGCCACTGGAATCTGGCTGTTGTCTTGTCTTTCTTCTAGCTTGTCTCTATGTACAGTTGGGGGTTTACATGGCTGGCTAGCTTGTACTTGCTCTCTTCATGTGCTATTACGTTAGCTTCCCTGTATGTTCTGTTTTAACGTAGTAAATCAATCTTAAAATTCTCACTACAAAATATTTATATTTTATAATTGATATATTGTTTTCAATATAAAAATACATGCATAATTATATAGTGATCCAAACCGCCTTTGATGTTGGCAGAATCGTGTCACTCGTGTGATAGCCTGTCATACCAGCCCGGATCGGATCAGAAACCGACGAAGCGATCTCCAGTCCGATCCGTTCAACAATCTCACCCTAGTTTGGGGTCACACCGGTCACTCGGTCTGACCTGAAATCAACCATATCAGGTTAATGGGTTGACCGGGTTGCTTTTTTTAAAAAAAAATTATTCCTCACCAATCTGACCCAGTGACCCTTAATCCACTGCCTTGTCTGATTCAATTACCGGTCTAATTTCCTATACCTTGGTGATAGGTGGAATTTGGAATATTCGATTATTATTCCTGGATGCATGCAAAATGAGAGACGTTACGTTGACATAAAAACGTTGTCCAACCCAACACACCAAACATTAAAAATGACGAAACGATATTATTTCAAATATAAAACCAAACGTTGATTAGGAGAATGGGTCCAAATCCCCAAACAAAGCAAACCGACATGGGAGCTTTAATTAGTTATATGATCTAACTTCACTAACCTCCTCTTCTTCCCCATGACAGCACACCACACTCCTATCTTATTCTTAACTTTAATTTGCTCCCCACAACCACATGCTCTGTTTTTGTCCTCTAAGCTACCGCCATTATTGGTTGTTCCTTCTACCTTCTTATTTTAATCACCAAATCATATCATTCTCGATTCAATATCTTAAGGATTATTTGATGGCTTGAACCAATTAATGTTATGAAACCCACCTCACTCTCGATTGGAGGGAATTAACTAGCCATGACTAATCTATCGGATTGGTAATATGGCTTGGGCCCAACCCGCTAAACTTAGATGGTTGAGCTTGAGACCCGCCTAAGCCACCCCTTTCTTATTTTTTATTTTAAAATTAATATATTATATATTTTTACCTTTTCATCTTAATATTTTTTTACAAAGTATGATAAATAATACTTGATACATTAAAAATAATGTAAAATATTTTATTTTTCCATATCAACTCTTTATAATACTATATTTAAAATTATAACAAAACATTAATACTTATATTTTTTGAAAAACTTGAAAAAAGTCATTATTAAAAATTTATTGATGGAAACGGAAAGAGAATCATGTGACTATCCAATCTTATAAAAAAATTGGGAAAAAATGAATGAAAAAATAATTTTATTTTTTTAAAAAAATAGGGAGGGTTGACGAGCGGCAACTAATGGGCTCAAGCTGCTTTTTTTTAGCGGGCTGGCCTGCTCGACCCGCAACTCGCAGGCTACCCATTCCTAGCCTACTAATATGGCTTGAGCTTAATAGGATCACAAAAGCCAACAAAACTCCACTCACGAATATTTAACACATCTGAATTCTCGGGACTTGAACTCGAAACATCCACTAATTATAACAGAAGGTGTTAGTCCCGAACAATATGGATTAGATACAACAGAAGGTGTTAATCCCGAACAACATGGTAAGTCAAGTTTCAGATGCTGATATAAAAAATATCCACGTTCAACACATAATAGGACCTCGAATATAGTTCATTTCAATAGAAGAATACATATGCTTAACAACAAAATATTTAACATATTCACATTGGCAGATCACAACCTCCGGTAATTAAGTTGGGACATAAGCCAAACCAAACATCTAGTCATATGAAATGGTGGCAAAATTTTAAATGAATATATATATTTATATATATATAATCTTTTGAGCGAATTATTGTATCACTTTTATTTGATGGAATGGATAAGGTACACACATCATGTTGAATTTGATAGGACCAAACGAATAATAATAAAAAAATAAAAGATGAAAGAAGGGAAAAAAAAGAAAGAAAGAAGGGTGATTGGTAGAAGGAAAGTAAAGAATATGTTACGATTCCCAAATCCCTGTCATGCAAGAGACTCTGTCAACATCTTCTAGAGAGAGAACAAATGCTTTCCCTTATTTATTATTGGGTCCGTTTGAAAATACGGTAGAAAAATATTTTTACACAAGTCGAGATAATATGTGAAAGATATTATCTCGTTTACGAAAAAATACTATTAAACATACTTTTGGAGAGTATATAAACTTTACCAAACAAGCACACTTATTCTCCTTCTCATTTCTTTTATAAATAAAAAAAATCACAAACAATAAAAAAGATATGCCAGATTATTTTCCACCCTTATTGATACAGGAACCCGTTCATTTTTTAGATATCAAAGAAATTAAATATAATATTTATATTTATTATTTTTTAAATTAATTTGTCTAACAAATTCAATTGAATCGAAAGTAATATATGGGTGTGTGATTTGGTGGGGAGGCACAAGTTCGGTTGAATTCAAACAGAATGATTGGGAAACTTCATCAATCTGAGTTGGCTTTTGGATTTTGGGAATTTAAAAAATTTGATAAAAAAGAAAGTAAAGCGGAAAAGGGCACCAGATGCGTTCAAAACACTCTTTCTCTGAGTTGAAATAATATTTTCGGAATGGGGTGCCAGCTCATCCTCCAATCACGTCCCACGAGGCAACCTTTAAATTTAAATTTTAATCGTTGGCAAAAAAATTTAAAATTTTAATTCCTATGTGATTGTGAGTTCCAACTTTTTTTTTGACGAAAAACTTTTACGGAAGAGGTTGGACTCACCTACAATCCAAGAGTATGGCCCCTAAGTCATGATCCATTGGGACTGTTTTCAATCTACCCCTTACACATAAGGTAGAACTTTCCAAGTATCGAACTTTCTCTCTTTTAGATGAGAATACTGGCCTAATCCTTTGTCAGCTAAACCCCATAAACGATAAGTTGTGTGATCCAACTTTGATAAAGGTAAACGGTGTAATTTTACTTGATTTATAATATAAATCATTTAATAATTAATGTTTATTTTTAACCTATTCATATAATTAATGTTTAAATGTGATTTTTTTGTATTTTTCTCCCCTTGTAAACTCTTTTAATATGGACAAAATTAAAAAAATACTTTTACATTGTAATTTACAATTTATGTAATTAACATATAAGAATGATTTTATCTCGATTTGAATTAATTTTCATGAACTTTCTTAATTTAAGGCCTCATGACCCTCTTTTTCAGTTTTTTTTTAAATGTGGATTTGTTAGATTAGACGAAAAAAATTGGTATTATTATATTTCAGTGGTGTCTAAATATAAATCATAACTGATATTGGTTTAACAAAGATTAATAATGGGGTGTTTGGGAAAGCTTCTTAACGCCCTAAAAGTACGTTCAACAGTGTTTTTCCGTAAAATGAGATAATTTCATTCACACATTTAACATCATAAATGATAAAAGTACTTATCTACCGTTTTAGCAAACGGAGATTATTAATCTTTGCCAACTTTCAGCAAGAGTAAGTATCGTAACGTGACGATTCAGCGATGAGCAAACACAAACAGTGACGTGGATGCTAATCAAGTTGCCAACTGTCAGCAGGGAAGGTGGTAATCCCATTTCATATTTGGTGGCCTTTTACTTTATTGTATTCTACTTTTTTGCCTTTCTTTTTTCTTATTTAAAAAACATTCTATTTTTCACTTTCACATTGTTGCCTCCAATTTCTCCTTCTTCCTCCCTCACTTCCAAATCATCAATATATTGATGTAAATTGCATATAAAATATTATAAAAACACGTTCATTTAATGCATGTAATAAATTTAAAAGAAATTATATAAAATAAAAAAATTCACAATTTATCAGATGTGATTCTAATTTATTGTTAATTAAATAAATCCAAACAGGCCAATATTATACCTTTTATTTATCCAGGTTTATGTTGAGGGAAAATTACATCAAAATCAAGTGTGAATGGAAATATTTTAAAATAAAAATAATTTATTATTAATGTGGTTATCATGAGAACAAAAGCGATAGAATAACAGATTTTTCAAAATGGGCCTAAAGGTGGAATCTTTATGCAGGTTAAAGGTATGGTAGACTTTGATTTTTAAAATCCACTATTAAATAAATGCATGTATATAGTTATAATTTGAAAAGTTTATCTAATTCATTTTATAATATGGGTTTTCTTCTATTAAAAATCGAATCGTTTTCATCAATATGTTTTTGTTAATTCATTGATAATATTTTTTTCTCAGAAATAACAAGCTCTTAATTCTATCAAAGTACGTGTGGTAATAATGATATTAATTTTCCCATAATTTTTTTATTCTCAGCTTTCCTCCTGAATCTACTTGGAAGGGGTCTAGTCGTTAGATAAAATATTTACCAAGTATTTTAGGCATTTCGCTGCTTTTTTTGGTTAGATTTCATTTTCAGAATTTAAATTTGATTATAAAACTTAGGTTTTGACCCAAAACGTAGATTTGGATCTAAAGTCTAGGTTTTGTCCAAGCATATAATTTTGTCTAAAAAGATATTTTGGATGCAAAATATCGGTTTGAAACATACATTTTTCTTTACTACTTTGTCTTTCTTTCCTACTTTTTTCTTCTTTCTCTTTCATCTTTCTTACTTTTTCCTTTGTTCTCTTTCATCTTTCCTGCATTTTCTTTATTTCTCTTTCATCATTTATATTTTTTTCTTTCTTTATTTCTCTTTCCTCTTTCCTACATACTTGTTGCCTCGGAATCCTTAAAAGCTAATAACTTTCCAAACATAAATCGCTTTTCAAAATCTAGGTTTTGACTCGAAATTCATAAAAGCTATTCTCTAAAATTTATTCTTCAAAACCTAGGTTTTTACCTCAGAATTCGTAAAGCTATTCTCAAAATTGATTCCAAACAAGCCCTGGGTCATCAAATTTTTTGGTTATTTATTAATCTTCAAAATGTTCTATTCAGACCAAGAATAAAAAATAGTTGTATCCTTATATAGATTATATTTTTTTTGCCAGGACTTATAGATTATATTAATCATGATTATCTTGATGCAAATACTTTTATATGTGTATAAAAGCAGGTTTCACTTTGTAGTTAAACATAAATTATTCTAGAAATGTATTGATGACTATTTAATTGCCAAAATAGAACATATTTTCTAGAAAAAAAATTATATATGCAACAAACAACAGACATATACTTGTATTTTTGTATTATAATAAAATCATGTTAAGCAAGCCACATTACTTTATATAGGTGGGAATATATGCTATTCTAAAAGAATTGATACGACTCGTATATAATTATTGAAGATAAAAAATATCCGTATAAATAATTAAAGCAGTAATAATAGTAACCGAGCCTTGTATATGAAATCACAACAAGTACATGGGTCCATTTGGGAATACGGCAAAAAAATAACTTTTATGTAAGTCGAGATAAATATGCAAAGGGAATTATTTTGTTTTACGAAAAAACACTGTTAAATATGCGTTTTGTCTCCCCAGAAACTCAGCCAAATGGGCCATGGAGATAGTGAGCCCATTTATGAACGAGATAAAGAAATGTTTTTAAGTAAGCCGAGGTGACTATGTAAAGAAGATTATATCATTTTACGAAAAAACACTGTTGAATGGGTTTTTGTACTCCCCATAGGTATTGTTAAATGTGGCCAGTGAGATGAAATGTGGCCAGTGAGATGTTTCCCATTATTCATGGCCAAGGTTTCGGTGGATCGAATAATGAGATGTTAGGATATATGGTAATATGATCAATAACCAATTGATTTGTAAAAACAAATGTCATATTGAGTTTGTTTGACGGAGTGGTTGTAAAAGTCAAACGCACGTTAAATAGTATTTTTCACAAAATGAAATAATCTTATTAACATATTTACCTCGACTTACGTAAAAGTACTTCTCTATCACGTTCCCAAACAAGAAAATTAGGTAAGACTCAAGTATCATGTGTTTTTTTAAGGGAAATTTACTGTTTGGTTCCACATAAGGGACTTATTTATCAAATGGTCCCAAATTTTAAAATATTTAAAAAATGGTCCCAGAGGTGTTGTCAATACAGCACATCGTGTTGTCAGGGGTTGTCACGTGACAACACCATGCGCTGCATTGACAACACGATGTGCTGCATTGACAACACCTCTGGGACCATTTTTTAAATATTTT
>JANTPZ010107601.1:0-14172 GCA_025593235.1 Vachellia pachyceras | reverse complement strand
ACTTGAGCCTAGAATGTGATGAAACAGTGGTTTATGAAATGAAAATGATGGGCTCAAAGGGGTTGAACAATGGAAAATGATGTTAGGGTAGGCTTTTTAGTTTATCTAGCTCATGAAATGAATGCCTAAATCATATCTATCATGCCAATACAAGTGCAATCTCAAGCAAGAACCAAGACAAGTTCTAGAGAGTAATGGAATAAATGGATGTATCTCTCAAATGAAATGAACAAATAGGCTCAAAATCATTCCATCAAGGCTTTGTGTTTCCTAATTGCATTCATCAATCTTAATCAAAGCATCAATCTTCGAACTTAATGCATATGACATTTACATTTCTTTTCAACAAGTTCTAAGTCACAATTAACCAAATTGTAATTGAGATACTAAAACATATGCCAATTCATCACAAAAACATAGCTTTCAAGGCTCAAAATGTGCATTATACTAACCAAATCAGTCCAAATTTTTTTTTTCAAGTTAACCCAAAGTAACTAAGAGAGTTCTCACACATAACAACAACTCACTCCCCCACACTTATCTCTTACGTTGTCCTCAATGTAAGCACAAATCTACAGTAAACAATGAAGCTCGAAACAGTAATAAGAGATCAATGTGAAGAGAGAAAGTCACAATTACATCCTAAAACAAACAATACACACTAAACATAACATATCTATCTTTTCTACTGATAACACCCTCATTATCCTACACATTAAATCCAAATGTGTGTAATCTAATGTAATTAAAATGAAAGATAATTGGGGAATTTAAAGAGTGGTAAAAGAAATATCAAATTATCAATTAATTCATAAAATCACTCTTTGACAAAAGTAACATCTAATCAATACATTTAAGCCCAACTAAAGTACCAAATGATCAATATTATGTGCACTTATCATATATAAAATAGATATATATTAGAGATGTTCTTGGAAATAATTATCACTGTGAAAGACTCCTTTGAAGCATTTCTGGTTTTACAAAAATATTAACTTCCAAAATATTTGAAACCATTTGAATGCAATCAAAATATGAATACTTATCAAAACATGCATATGCACTTTTATAAATGCATATGAATTAAAATCTTTTGATTATGCATTTCAAAAACTTAGTACATGAAAAGATGTGCTTATGCACAATTTATCTTTCATTCAGCAATCCAAAATATGTTGGAAACCAAAAGAGTGATTGCTACTGAATAAATGCAATGATCATGTATTTGTCACTGAAAAAAATTCTAATAAGAATATCATAAGATAAGGATTAGATATCACCGTTTTCCTTCTTGTCCTCACGCTGACTAGCTTGGTCAAGTTAGATGCAAAAATCCATTCTTCACTTGTCCAGCTTCCTTTTAGATACTCGGAGCATTGGCTTTTCTCACCCACTTAAACTTTGTAAAATTTTTCTATGGGTGACTGCAACTCTCTCATCTGATGTTAACTCTAAGAATCTTCTTCTTTCTGTATGAGAGATCCTCCTATTCTTGTTTACTTCAAGATAATTGAATGGTACTTCCATGATAGTCCATTCTTGAAGCTAAACATGCAAACCTTTACTTCCTTAGTTGCATCTTATGATCATCCAAGCATTCTCCTTTTTATGTAGGCTCTGTGAGTCTCTTTTTTCATACATGAGAAGCACTTTCATTCTTTATCTTCTTGGTATCTTTATATCCATATCGTATAGAATCAATCTGCACAAGTGAGCACTAGATGGACATTTTGGTACCCACGTATAACTGGGTCCTTGAATGTTAGTTTTGGACCTTACTTGTCCTTTTTGGTGTCCAAACAAATTTACTTCTCATGTTATAATTTCTTCTAATATAACACGTATGAGAAGTATGACAAGAATTTTCACAGTAGTTACAAGTGAAAGAATGAAACTTATAATGAACTGATTTGTAAGCACTGAGTTTGTCAAAAAATGTTTTCTTTCAATAATAAATGTTAGTTCAAAAACAATTTTATTCAAGCTTCTGAGAGGAAAACATTTTCAAAATAGGAACGGGAAGAATTGGAACATTTTACCGCAGGTGCATCTTGAGCTTTTGAGAGTGATTTATCATCTTTAATAGCACGAGCCTCTTCTTTGAAATCCACTCTCTTCTTGTTCTTCTGTGCTGACTAACTCATGAAAGCATTTTGTGATTGATCCTTCTATGCTTACAACTTCCAGTTTGATTCATCAACGATTGATGTATATAACTTATAAACTGTCAACACTTGCAACTTCAAGACATTTGTTAGAAATATGAGTACTATCAAGAGAATACCAAATGTCTTTGATGCAGAAGTTTTATTGCTCAAGTTCTGAAGGAAATCAATTTCTCTTCACCTTCTGACCAATTCTTTCTCTGCTTTGATTGAAAATCATTTTCAAAATTCGTTTCAGTAAAAAAAAATTTTAACTTTCAGAAACTAAAAATCAACATCTTTTAAAACATAGAATAGTTTATCAAAATCATTTGAAAAACCATACAACCCAGTTTCAGCCACGGATCACTCTTGAGACGGTTAAGTCCTTTAAACAAGAGACCCACTCTGATACCAAATATTAGACTGGCTGTCACCCAAGAGGGGGGTGAATTGGTTGTCATAAAACTTTTTGTTAAATCAAAGACTAAACAAAAACCAAGTTGTTGAAAGAAAGAGCATAGCAGAGAAGATAAACACGGTGATTTATCCTGGTTCAGTCCTCCTGACCTACGTCCAGTTCTCAGAGCTCCTCTGAGATTTTCCAATCCACTAACAACAAATAACATTAGGCTTCTCAAGCCTTTACAAAGGGAATCACACTCCCCTTCACAATTTGCACCATAACAGAGACCAACATGCTCTACATTCTCAACTCAAACTCAGCCCAACAAGCTCAAGATCCCAATCTTGAGTTTCTCACAGAAATACAATAAGTTTGGATGAACTGGTATACTCTCTCAAAGAGTGGATAGATAAATATTGAAGCTCTCGGAGAAGTATAATATCAAAGTCCTAATGTGGTGGAATTTCCACGAATCCACACTTTCTGTTTTGAGCTTAGTGACTCCATATATTTCATCTCTCCTATTTCTGTTTGTTGCTTCCTCATATTTATAGATATTGGCAAAATATGTCCGTTGGAGAGGAGCGTTGTATTTTCTGTTCAGCTTTGGCTCTTATGCTCTGTTTTTCAAACTTAGTCTGCTCTGATAGATTTGTTTGTTGAAAGAGAAAGAATAGCCGTTGGAGTCCTGACAAGAAGCAAGTGTTTGTTGACAAAAATTAATTCGTTAGAAATTGTTTTGCTTCTGTCACTCTTCTGCTTCACTGCCCAGTGATATGCATTAATGGGTCTGGCATGCTATATGTCCTGTAAAACCCCACTTTAATATTGAAACTTAACTTATTTCAAGTTATTAATCAAAGAATAATCAATATTTAATAACTTACTTAAATTTAACAGGAATATAATGTTTCGGCTTCTGCTGCGCAACTCTGATTCATTATATTTTTTAAAATTTTTAAATTTACGCAAAAATACATGTTTGCAAAATGATCCCTATAGATAGCAATATACAGCAGCTAACACATAAATAAAAAAATGATACATAGATATTCAGGAATATCTTGCAGCCTCATAACTCTCCCCGATTATTCAGCATAACAACTATCACCTGAAAAGATGTTAAATTGATAGAATGAGACAAGAGTCCCAGTAACTAACATTTCTACTTAAAAGGCATACGAGTGAGTGTCGATGAGAGATAAGGAATTAATTGTTAGAAAAAACAGTTTCACAAGTAGCACTAGATTTTCCAAATAGTTCATAAGCATCTCCATTCACATTTCACAGAATTCAAGTATGTCAATACCAGTAAAATCAAGATCAATCGGATCAACATCCATATAACCATTTTTCTACATCATCACACATATCTATAAATATTCGTAATCACATGAATTCAAACTTGCATCATCAAAACATCATCACAAAATGGTACAGGAAATCATTACACATAATTTTATTATCTTTCTCTATTTTCCTCCTTATTTCTCCCTAGCCTTATTTCCTCTGACTGAACCCATTAGCTAGTACTGTCCCATGTGACAGGTAGTACAATTCAACAAGCTCACCAGTAAGTGATGTGGACTGGCTAAGTACCACAGAGCACAAGACCGGACCATGGGTTCCCCTTTCACATCACAGGGGTGTCATAAGCCCTCATTGTCACAACCTAGGAACACCCGGATTTCAGCACGGAATGTCCTTCGATGATGGGCATAGGAGCTTCCGGATTTCAGCACGGAAGTCCTCCAACCTTATTTCCTCTTTGGCATGCCGAATATTCACCCCCTTAGACTCCCTGAGTAATCTCCCATCAATGACCACATCCTCCTCTCCCAATATCTCAATTATCTCTTTATAATATTTAGACAAAGTACATCCACAGTTTACTATCAACATATACACGCATGAATAACGTTCCAATCCATCATTTCATGCTCAAGAGATTTCCATCAAGTCAAAAGAACGTACATCAAAACATTTGCAAATGTTGCCAACACATCCAATCTTTGACTACAACATATTTACTTCAATATTGCGAACATAGAGTTTATCAAATAATAATATTTTCATCACAATAAATCCAAAATCACTCACCAGACATGTCCCAAGTATGCATAATGAGTAGAAAGCGATTACCTCTTATCCAGCAAGGAAATACTATGATAATAGTAATCTCGTGCCCAATACCAACAATCTCTACGATTAGTCTAAATAATCTCGAAAGCAGAACCTTGTAACTAGAAAACTCTCTTTAAGCTTCTCTTTTTCTTCTCTCTCCCTCTTTTCCTCACTGCTCTCTCCTCCTCTCTCTTTCCGGCGGTGTGTGCGCGTTGTGTATTGATTTGGGTTGGGGGAGGGGTATATATAATACCCCTCTCACAGCCTTTCCCCAGCCACGCGTCTGCTTCTCCAATTTTTTTTCCAGGTCAGGCGGTGGAGGAAGAGTCCAGAAGGAAAATGGAAAAATTACAGAAAAGACCCCAAACTTTAGAAAATTACAGTATTAGCCCTAAATTTTAGGGAAATTACAATACGACCCCTTTTTTTAATAAACTATTTGTTTACTTATTTCTTAACTTCAATTAAATCCTAATTTAAAAAAAATTAGGATATTACATGTCCGTTGTCTGTGAATTTGTCTGTTGAGAGCCCATGCTAGAGAAGTATTCAGAGATGCCTATTCCCTGTTAATAAGTCTAAGCATGAAGCATTTATGAGTGCAGTTGATATTCAAAAAGTCGTTAAACAAATAAGGAAATATTCGGTAAGATAGTAGGTGTATAGCGTAGGTGAAGTGTGTCAGATACAAAGCAATCAGAGAGAGAGACAGTGCTCGAGCATAAGGTTTTTATGCTCGAGTGTTGCTCAAAATATTTCAAAGAAAAGTTCAATGCTTTGATGCAATGCTTGAGTGTTATGTGAAAGTGTTTTGAAAAGAATCAAATACTCGAGTGATAAATCTCAGTGCTTGAGTGTTAATAATACTTTCTAAGAATACTCGAGTATTCTATGCAAGTAATGAAAAATAATTTTGACAAATCATAATACTCGAGTGATGAAATAATGATACTCGAGTGTTGGTAATGCTGGAAGTGAATACTGGAAGTATTGAGATAGAGCATTAATGAACAGTGAAAGTTTACAGCTCGATACTCGAGTGTTAGTAGTGCTGGCAGTCAACACTTGCAGTGTTAGCTTCCAGTGTTGAGTGAAAGGTTACAACACTTAAGTGCTGGAAATCTGTGCTCGAGTGTTGACTCTGCTGGAAGCTTTCACTTGAAGTGTCACTTGACAGCACTGTCAAAAGTCTTAACACTTGAGTGTTGAAAATGCAGTGCTCGAGTGTTGGATGTGCTTGATGCGTATGCTGGAGCATTGAGTGAAAGCACTGCGTAGAAAATTGAATTTTGAGCTCAGTGCTCGAGCATTGGCATGTTTTGTGGAGAAAACCTTATTCTGAAACCCGATGCTCGAGCATAGCTTGTAGCTCAACTTGCAAGGGCCATAACTCTCTCATTTCAACTCCAAACCTTGCATGTAATATATCAATGAAAAGCCCTGCAAGGCTACTTTCATATGATACAAGAATCAGTCCTAAATAATGTATATAAAGAAAGTTATGATAGATAAAATAAGCACAGGTCAGAGATAAAGCGTTTAGTTTTGACCACCAAGTTTAGAAATTCGTATCTCCTTCATTTGAAATCATTTGATGCTTTTCTTGGTGTCTATGAAATTATTTTTGAGTCTAGTTTCATATGAAATTGTTTTCACATCAATTGGAGTTGTATTTTAGGAGATATAGTCAAAATACCATACGTATGTCGAGCTGACAGAAAACAGAGGAGGCCAACACTCGAGTGTTGACTATCCAGCACTTGAGTGTTGACTCCCAGAAGGCCAATACTCGAGTGTTGTGAACCCAACACTCGAGTGTTGACTCCCAGAAGGCCAATACTTGAGTTTTGTGACCCCAGCACTTGAGTGTTGACTCCCAGAAGGCCAATACTCGAGTTTTGTGACCCCAGCACTCGAGTGTTAACTTCCGAATCAGTTTTGAACATCCGAATAAAGCTGAGATGAATGGTTAATTAATAAAACATCTATTTAAAACATTTTAAAATTCAAAAAGAGTTATTTAACCAAATCATCTTCCAATTAATAGGATGCATAAATATTTATTAACCAATATGCATTGTAAAATCATTATGCATGGTAAATATGTATTGTGAAAACTTTTTGCATTGTAAAAACATTTTGCTTCTTATTTGACATCATCAAAACTAATATCTAACATTTGTCTCAACTTGCGTGTTCCGTTTTGGGAACGGAGTTCCCAAACAAGCACTATGTCTGTTTATTTAACATGATTTCCCATATATTTAGGTCCCGTTTGGTTTGGTGAAAATATGACATTCTCCAATGCCAAGATGTGTTTAGTATCACCTCTTCTATCAAACCAAATTCTAGTAGAAGGCCCGAATGCCATTAAATGTGGAACCACGCTTCCCACCAAAATTGGTATCATCCTATTTTCAATCAGATGATGGAAAAATGATTGGACATTTGTACCCCTTTCACGATGCAAGCTAGTGGAGAAGCTAAAGCTGGAAGACAATATCTATGATAGCTGATAGTATGGGTCTTCAACGCTAAGGGTGTGTTTGTTTGAAGGGAAAGGGGAAGTTTAATAAGATCCTCCCCTTGTTTGGTTTGAATTTTTTGAAGGGGGATAAAAATAACATTCTCTCCCCCTCTTTTTGTTTCCTCCAATTTGGAGGGTTTTGGAGGGAGCCAAAAGTTATGGATTAAAATGCCCCCACCATATTTTAGTTATTCCACTCAATACCCTCATTTCTTCCCCATTTTAATAATATATTGTAATAAAATAAAAATAAATGAAAATATAGTATAATAAATTCATATTATTATAAAAGTGATTAAAAAATTATAATTTTAATTAAAAATATATTATAAAATTAATTAAATATTTTAAAAATATACTTTTAAAATAAAATAATAATTACAAGCATATTTTTATAAAAATGTATTATTATAAAAATAATTTATAATATAAATATATTAGGGAAAATGACAGAAAAAGTATCTCGAAAATAGTGAATCCCAGAAATGTTATTTGAAATTTAAAATCACAGAGTAATGATAGTTCTTCACGCATCTTTAGCAAAGTTTGAAGAAAATTACCTGAATGATCCTGTAACCCATAAAAGCAACACTTTACAATGTCTGATTTGGCGAGAAAGTAGTGGCATTCATTCGAATGATCCTATGGTTCATTCAAAAAATGCCACTTTTTAAATCGCATGAAAAAGCGTGCAGTTTAGAAAGGATGCTTTCTAAACCGTTCATACGAAAAATGGTTTAGAAAGTACGGAGTCATTTGACCGAGATTTATGTCTATTTGAATGAATTTTAAGTTCGCTCAAAAAACAGTTTAAATTGAAAACGTTATAACTCCTTTATTTGATCTCCAAATTTGACAAATGACCTATAGTTGGAAAGCTCATTGAGTCTATTTTCAAATGAGATAGGTTTAAAATCAATTGGATATGTAGTTTCGGAGATATCATAAAAAACCAAATATATATTAGGAATAAATGTATTCCTGATATATGATCTGTTTTATCCTTATATATCTCAAACTACAAATCCTTTCATTTTGAAACCTATGGAATTTGAAAGTAGATTCAAAGATATTTCCATCAATAGGTCACTCGTTAAATTTGGATTTCAAATAAAGATGTTACAGCGTTTTGAAGTTGAGATTTAAAACTGTTTCAAAAGCATGCTTTCTAAACCGAAGCTAGCAAAAACAGTTTAGAAAGCATACTTTCTAAACCATAGATTCTAGCTACGGTTTAGAAATTCTACTTTCTAAACCGTTCATATGAAAAACGGTTTAGAAAATACATATTCTTTCGAATGAGTTTTAAGCTGACAAAAAAACTGTTTAGAATGTCAAACTTGAAAATATTGTAACTTCTCCATTTGATCTTTAAAGTTTACAAATGACCTATGGTTGGAAAGCTCATTGAGTCTACTTTCAAATGAAATATGTTTGAAATTGATTGGTTATTTGGTTTGAGAGATATTATAAAAAACCGAATATATTATAGGAATAAATGTATTCCTGATATATGATCGGTTTTATCCTTAAATATCTCAAGCCACAAATCCTTTTGTTATGAAACTTATTTCATTTGAAAATAGACTCAAAGATATTTTGATTGATAGGTCACTCGTTAAATTTAGAATTCAAACGAAGAAGTTACAGCATTTTGAAGTTAAGACTTAAAACAATTTCGAAAGTGTGCTTTCTAAAACATAGCTAGAAGAAACGGTTTAGAAAGCATACTTTCTAGACCTAGATTTTAGCTATGGTTTTTCTAAACCATTCATATGACAAACGATTTAGAAATTCCATATTTATTCAAATAAGTTTTAAATTCATTTGAATGTGTTTCAATCTGATGAAAAAACTGTTTGGAAGGCCTAAATTGAAAACGTTGTAAATTCTCCATTTGATCTCCAAATTTTACAAATGACATATGGTTGAAAAGCCCGTTGAGTCTACTTGAAAATGAGACATGTTTAGAATTTATTGGATTTGTGGTTAGAGAGATATCATAAAAAAAACATAGATCAAGAATAAATGTATTCTTGATATATGATCAGTTTTTCCTTATATCTCTCAAGCCACAAATTCTTTGGTTATGAAACTTCTTTCATTTGAAAGGAGACTCAAAGATATTTCTATTGATTGGTCATACATTAAATTTGGAGTTTAAACGAAGAAGTTATGGTGTTTTGAAGTTTAGACTGAAAACCCATGTATTCATTCGAATAACCCATGTGCACTTCATTTGAACAACCCTTGTGTTCATTCGAATGAAAGCCAATTCAAATGAAACACTTTCTAAATTTCAACCTTAAAGAAGATGAGGTACTCATTTGAATGAGTGCTAGACCTAATTCAAATGAGACTTTCTAAACCGTTGTCATCAAATACGGTTTAAAAAGTGATGATTTTGCACTCATTCGAATGAGAAAGTCCAAACGTACACCTTGAAGAAGATGAGATACTCATTCAAATGAGTGCTAGACCTCATTGGAATGAGACTTTCTAAACCGTTGCCATCAAATACGGTTTAAAAAGTGATGATTTTGCACTCATTCAAATGAGGTCTGGCACTCATTCGAATGAGGAAGTCCAAACGTACACCTTGAAGAAGATGAGGCACTCATTCGAATGAGTGTTAGACCTCATTTGAATGAAACTTTCTAAACTGTTATCATCAAATACAGTTTAAAATTTGATGATTTTGTACTCATTCAAATGAGGTATGGCACTCATTCGAATGAGGAAGTCCAAACGTATACCTTGAAGAAGATGAGGCACTCATTCGAATGAGTGCTAGACATCATCTGAATGAGACTTTTTAAATCGTTGTCATCAAATACGGTTTAAAACGTGACTTTCATTCGATTGAACACATGTGTTGTTCAAATGAAGTGCATATGGGTTATTCAAATGAACACATGGGGTTTCAGTCTAAACTTCAAAATACCGTAACATTTTCGTTTAAACTCCAAATTTAACGCGTGACCTATCGATGAAAAGATCTTTGAGTCTATTTTCAAATGAAATAGATTTCATAACCAAATAATTTGTGACTTGAGAGATATAAGAAAAAAACCGATCATATATAAGGAATACGTTTATTGTTGATATATATACGTTTACAAGGATGGTGGGTGAAGGCTGCCGACTTCGAACTGGGTGCAGTAGCTACTTAACAGTTTCCTTCTCTTCAGCCCCTTCAATTTCCTTCGAAGTGGGTGATCATGAGAAAGCATGCTAAAATTAGAAATTAAACCCGAAAGAGATGGGCGAAATATTGATTTATCTTCCCCTAATCAATTCCCTGATTTAAATGTACTGGTTTGTGTTTAATTACTCAGCAAATACTAATGGGATTTATATGGACTCATTTCTTTGTTTTTGGGATGTGCAACTATATGTAATTTTGGCTGAGTTAACGGGGACACTACTTTTATAGACTAATTTGATGCATTTTACATGGAGAGGACTTTGTTTTTGCAGAATTAATAGCGACAGTTTCAAATTTGATAACAAAATTTGAATTTTTGCAGTGAAAGTAAAGATCGAATTCAGATTTGGGATCCAAATTCAAATTGGGCTAAATTCGAATCTGGAATATAAATTTCAAATTGGTACTATGGAAGTAGAAACAAAGTTTCCAATGGAACCGACACCCACAAAATGAAATTTGTAGCTAGCTTCTAAAAAATTGTGTAAAGGTAAACCCTTCATTCCTTCAATAATAAAAAAAATGTGTCACCAAAAAATAATAATAATAATAATAAAAAACCGGAATGTTTAGCAAAATAAATGTTTATATCTTATAACTTTTACTTTTTCAAGCATATATTATTATAAATGTTTTTATTTATTTAACTCTTTATACTTTTCAAGCATATTTACTAGTGTTATTTACTATGTTAAGTACCTGTCATTTATTTTTAAAAAAATCTACTCAAATTTCAAGAACATTTAGTTTGGTTCTTAATGGTTTTACAAAAAAAAAATCCATTTATAAGTTTAATAGAATCATTTTAATTGATGTAAAATGAACAAAGAAAACGGTTCTATAATTATATTTAAGGATGTCCGAGTATAATGTAAACTATTATCTATTCAAAAAAAGCAAATAACACACATATATTTAATAATGAAAATATAGAATCTCTGTCTCCTGAATGATTTTGTTAACAATTACTTGTTCTATTTATAAAAGAAATATAAAATATTTAATTATTTAATAACATGTATGTCTCAAATTAAAATTTTTACTATATAAGGTTTCATTTATTCAAAAAGATATAAAAAATTTTTAAATGTAATTTACACCGGCTTAAAAAAAATCACCCTCCATTTTTAATCGGGCTTAATTGAGCCCATCCAACCCCTTTGCCCAGCTCTACTTGTAGCCTTTGGCACTTGCTATGGTTTTAGGTTGCTATTTGGGCTTTCATTCTAGCCCAGTACTCCGTGACCATGGCACAAACCAGTCCAAAATCAACATGACATGGGAAAAGGGAAGAAGGAATGGAAAGAAACCAGGAAGAGACGATGCACAGTGAACCAGTTCGCCTCCTCTAACCTCTGTGTTTGTCGTTGGTTGAAGGAGAAAGCTCTATGGACAGCGTCTCTTGTACTATGAGGAGGAGGAGGAGCTAGATAATAAAATTGGTTGCCAAAAAAAAAACATCGGAGCAGGAGCTCCGGCTGGAGGCCTGCCGCTCCGGTGGCTAGCAAGCAGTGATGCTCCGGCAAGGGTTGCTTTCCCTTTTTTATGAAAATGATTAAGGTTACGTAATTTTATAAAATCACTCACATTTTAAAATTTTAAATTAATACCCTCAACCAAATTTATCCTTTCATATGTTTACACTACCATTTTTAAAAAAAAAAATTCTTAGGATTTTCTAAATAGTTTACAAGAAATTGTAGAGGGATTAAGGTCTAATTTTACCTTAAAATTTCCCAATCATAATATATATGTATATTGTAACTCCAAAAACCAAATTCACTATAGTCAACAACATTTTAATTTAGATAATTTATTTTTTCTCTCACATTATTTTTAAGATGAAGTGTAACCCAAAGAAGGAAGCGAAGTATTTTAATTGGAAAGAGTATGAATAACATGTTGTATTAGGTGTACACGGTAATTTTTTAGGTTTACTTAAGTAAATTATATGATATCTTGATATTTCCAATTATAAAATGTGTACTAATATGTAACGATATATTGACAAAATCATGATGGTACCGACTGCTTTAATGACTATTCAATAATGAAGATTTTGACTTAGAATGTTAAGTTAGCTAGCTAGGGGGAAATTGGAGATAAAATTCAATTTGGATAATGTATTGGCAATGATATATAACACTTAAAAGAAAATACAAATTCACCGTTACAGTTCAGTTACACATTTTTTCACTTTACGCATTTGAATATTTGTGAAAGCTCACTTCTAAGTCTTTTTAAAAAAAGTTGTTATAATCTTCAGTGGCGGAGCCACGTAATAGCAGAGTGGACAAATGCTCACACTGAAAAATTTTTATTGTATGTAAATAACTATTAAATTTTTATTATCCATCAACTGATATTTAAAATTTGAACACACTTAAATTATTTATATTAATAAATTTATTGTCATTTACTTGAAAATAAAAATGTCCCAACTGTTTTAAGATCCTGGCCCTGCTACTCACCAACTTGCACATTTATGAAAAAATAGGCACATGAGCGTCCTGCTGACTTTAAGTGACCAATAAAACCCCAATTTTCCCAAAAGTAAACGATTAAAATATATATATATATATGTATGTATGTATGTATGTATCATCAACTTTGCAGTTTCCAAACGTGGAGAACTTTCCTCCTCACGTTCCTGAACTGCGAGAAAAGCAAGAGTCCAAAAGTAAGTCCAAGTTCATTGGCCGAAAGAGCAACAAAAGCAACGACAAAGGGGGCATTCGGGGCAATGGAAAAAAAAACAAAAGCAAATCCAATTTCTCTTCCACCAAATCCGATTCCCGATTCTTAGTTTATAACGCTATGTTTGGTTTCATGGATGGGAAAGGGTGGGGATAGATATGAGGGAAATGTAAAAGATGGAAGGGTATAAGATTATCTTGTTTAGTTTAGTTAGAGGGAAAGGAAGGAAAACAATTTTTAATAATCTTTTGTTTGGTTTAGAGTGAAAGGGAGGGAAGTTAATGACCAATTTACAATTTTACCCTTATATAGTGATTTATATTTATTTACTTATTCAATTTATTTAAATTAGTTTTTACTCATAGAAATTAATTTCTCCTTCTATTTAATTAATTAAAATAATTATTAAGGTATTTCACTCATATAATTTATTTAAATAATTAAAAAAGAATTTAAATAATTTATTTCCTTCATTCTCTGCCTACATCGCTGCTTTCAAGTATTACAATTAAAGTAAAACTTATTCTCAGTAAATACTGAAAAATTGAAAAAGAGAAAAACTTATTCTCTGTCTACATCACTCCTTCTATTCACACACAGTGAGATAGATATGAAGACAGGAAAAATGAAGTGTGAGAAGTTTTACACAAAGTATTGAAAGCATATTAGTCATGATATTTTACATCTCTTAAAAATGCAGAAAACGAGAAGGGAAGTGTCTGGGAAGTTAAAATTTAGCTCCTTTCCCCGATGGGGGTAGGGGATATTTTTCTCCCCCTTCCATCCCATTCCCCCAACCAAACAAAGCCGGTCCTTGGAATTTTCATCCTTCTGAATCCCTCAATCAAAATTATCCACCCCTCCTTCCAAATCTCCGTTGCCTTCTCTAACCTTCGATCATCTCCCATGGATTTGGACTTTCCGGAACAGAGCAGGAGGATCAAGCGAAGCAAACTTGAAGATCACGCACCGCCTGTCGATTTCCTCACCAGACTCCCTCGCGAGCTCGTTCCTGAGATATTCTCAAAGCTACCCGTTTCTTCTTTGATCAATGTCATGTACGTTT
>JANTPZ010107592.1:0-12455 GCA_025593235.1 Vachellia pachyceras | reverse complement strand
CCTAACTTTCCAGCCACCAAAAGAGAGCTAAAATCAAAAATCTAAACCGATAGAAAGGTAGAGGAAGTTGAGAGGAAGAGATTGATGTATAGGTTTGGTTGGTAAGCTCTCTTACCTTGGATTTTTCAAGAGCTTGCTCTTCCTTCTCTTGAGCTCCAAAAATGGAGTCTTCCTTGCTCCAAAATCTGCCCACAAAGTCAGCCAAATGGTGGTTGGAATGAAGGAGAAACTAGGTTTTAATAATTCTCTTGAAATAACATGGAAGGCCAAGATGAATTCTTCTCTCATAAGCTCCATCCAAGGGTGGAGATTGCTCCCACATGTGTGCCACTTCCCTTGCTCTTATTGGGCCTTCAAAAGTGGATTTTGATGGCTGCACATGGGTGGAGAAATCTGTTTATGGTTTGGTTACATTAACCAAACCGAATTCCATTCGGTTACTTCTACCGATTACACTTTTTACCGGTAAACATAGCTCTATTTCGGTCAATCTTTTTCTACTTTTATGGAGATGTTTTCTTCCTCATTTAATCTCCATAATTCCTTCTTGAATATATTAAAATCATCATCCTCAAATTATCCCTTAATCTGGTCAAATTTAACAGGATTACTTTATCTTGTCTAAAACTCCTGAAAACGAGCAATTTTAGAATAAATCATTTTTAGGGCCTTATGATTTTCTTCATTTTTCATTGATATTTTAGCCCTTCTCTTTTTTTCCCAAAATACCTTCTAAATGTGCCAAATTAATTTTTGGAATGAATTATATTTTTGGGGATTTTTCAGGCCTTTTCATCATTTTCGGGAAAATCGCCTTAATCGTAAAATACTATAAAATTCACTAAATTTTTCTAGACTCTGGTTTTTGGTCTTAGAGAACTCCTAATACCTTAAATAAATATCTTCAATCATCAAATCTTTAAAATTTCATAATTCCTCGTCCAGACCGAATTTCAGCAATCGGTCAAATCACAAGTAATCAGTGAGTTCTGCTCTATCTTTTGGGCATCTATGATTTTTCCTAATTTTTGGTCAACCGTTTGAATTTTTGACTTTGACTTTGTCAAATGACCAAAATGCCCTTATACTTTATCTTAATGACCAAAATGCCCTTTCACAGTCTAACTTTTCATAATTTCCCATTTTGCCCTTAACATTGTCGCCCTTGATCTTTTGGTTTCTAATTCCTGGGGCAGCTTTCCAGGGGGTCACCCGTCCTAAAATTTCTCCAAGGTGAGCACGATTAACGTTAAAGTTCTTACCGACTTCCATCCACCAGGCCAAATCTGATTCTGTGACTTACGGCCCAACAGCATCAACTTTTTCCGTACTTTCTATCGTGGCCTCTAACTTGACTTTTGATTACTGGTTTAGCCCTTTTATCCAATGACCATATTGCCCTTGGTCTTTATACTTCATAACAATTATGTCCATGGCTTACATTCTTAGAAATCTCAAAGCATTAGGACCAATTTTACCAGGGTCTTTTAGTCCACCAACATCTCCTTTTTCTGTACTTTTATTTATAGGCCTTGTCTTATCTTATAACTATCGATTTGGCCTCTATGTCGGTTTACAGAAAAGATGGATATTACACAAGAACTTGAAACCTACACCTGTGGTACTCCAACTAGTTGATAGATCGATGAGGTATCCAAATGGGATAGTTGAGGATATTCTTGTAAAGGTGAAAGACTTAGTTTTTCCTGCTGACTTTTATGTGCTTGATATGTCTAAAAAATCCATTAATGAATCCACCTTGATTTTAGAAAGACCTTTCTTGAGGATGGCTAATACTATGATTAGCATGAAAGAAGGAAGCATATCAATGGAAGTAGGAGAAAATAAGATCAACTTTAATATTTATGAGGCTATGAAACATCCTTATGAAGATTATTCGGTGTTAAGTGTTAATGCCCTTGATGCTGTGGTAGATGAAGCATGTGCTGAACTTGAAATAGAAAATGAACTAACATGTTCACATCATTACTTATATGCACCATTTAATGATGACAATATGAAAATTCCTCTTAAACCTCCCAATTCACGATTGTGCTCTTGTGAAATCATTGAACAATGCACCCATCTTGCATCGGTTGAAAGCATGCTTTCAATGCCATACACACATTTTGAAAAATCAACCGATGAGTGCATACGTGCCTTTCCCCATATAAACAGTTATGACACCTCCGGGAGAGGTATTTCAATTGATTTTGCAGAACATTTAAGAAGAGCATCACCTAAACCGGCTGTACCTGTGCATGCATTATATGGAAAACCAAAAGAAGAGCATGGGGACACCGATGAAACTTGTAAACCACCATGATTATTAGGTTGTTCCTTTACCTCCCTTAATCATTTGTTTTAAGCTTTCAATGAATATGTTGTGAATACGAAAGATTCAAGTGTGGGGGAGGAACATGGCTAGTAGTAGTTTAGTCTCTATAGGTAGTGTTGGATTGTTTTAAATTCAATAAACTCCCTTGAAATTGTGATTGGGTTGTCTCCAAGAGGATTGATGTTGAAAAGAGTTTTGCTTGTAAGAATAGAATGTACATATTGTTTAGTTGAAGTTTTAGGCTTGAATGCTGGCATTGTTGTGTGTCTTGTGTTTTCATCCCTGTGATTTTTCCTCTCTGTGATGTTTCGCTGCGACTAAAATCCATTTTAGCCATAGCCAATGCTGTTGATAGACTCGTGTGAGCTCTCAGGAAGTATTCACCGTGACTAACTTTTGTTTTAGTGGCGGCCAATTTTATGACCTTTCATATTTTCGCCGTGACCAAACTATGGTTCGCCGCAATGAAAATCGTGACTCTTCACCTTCACCGTGTCCTTTTTCAAGGCAATTCCTTCATTTCCTTCCATTTCACATTATCATTTCATCGTCGCTGCTATTGCTCTTTTCTTCCGTCACTGCATACTTCGCCGTTGGTGGCACGACTCACGTTCCTCCACCATTCTTCATGCCTTTCATCTACAGTAAGCATTCCATCTTTTTGTTCTATTTCATTGTGTTTGTTTCAATTTTTCTATCACTCTGTGTTCGTCGCTGAAATCGCCTGTTCTGCGATTTTTGCCGCGACAAAAAAGATGATTCGCAGCCACTAAATTATTATTTTTCGTCGCGACGAACCATAATTTTCACCTCGGCCAACGATATAAGAGTTCATCTTCACCTGTGTTAATTCTATTTTTGTGCTGTTTTTCTTTTTCATTGTTGTGAGTCGAGCTAGTAGCCATGCCTAGAACTAATAGACTAAACATAGTAGACCCCTCTAGCCCTGAACTTGAACCTTCCCAATCTTTTGAGGAAATTTTAAAGCTAACTAAGAAGTGTCCTTTGGTTAAGGAACACTCATTCCATATGACTCCTGCTGACTATCACTTTGTACATAGGATTACTCAGTTTGGTCTTACTGGCCTTGTCGCATATTCCAGAGTACCCTGAGACCATCCATTTGCCCCTACCCCTGTGTTTACATACGATAGGATCCGTAGAGCTCCCGCACCCCAGCCTGAACCATTCATAGACATTGACGATCTGCTTGGTGAGGAGGAGGAGGTTCTAGCACTGCAGTCTTCAGACGACCACCCGCCATCACTAGCCCCTATCTCACTTGAGAGTTTGGCTGCTGAATTTCAGTAGTTCAAGGTTTCATTTGAGAAGGAGTGGAGGTATCGCAGGAGGATGGATGCCCTGATTGTACAGAGCTTACACTTCGAGTTGCCTCCAGAGGAGGATGACGATACTGGTGCTGAGACTTCCGGAGCCGGACCATCCAGAGAGGGCGAAGCAGCGGAGGGGACTCAGGAGGAGGATGCTGCTACTGAGGTAGATTCAGAGGGTGATTTAGAGATGCAGGGGGATGCTTGGTTTTTCTGTATTTTCTCTTGATTTTTTGGATATTGAACTGTGATACAACTATGATGTGGATGGGAAATCTGTATGTACTTTATCTTCACAGTTGTATGTATATATGGATTTTTCCTAATGCTGTTTTCTCTGATTTCGTTGCATGTATGCTTGATTATTCGATATTGCTTGCGAATGCCTCGCGCATTGATTTATAAATCTCACCTTCCAAACATTGAGGACAATGTTTGAATTAAGTGTGGGGGGAGATTTAGAATTTGGAGTATTCTCAAGTAATATTTTTAATTTTAACGTGCAACCAAAATTCATTGAAGGATATTGTGGGGCTATTTTTGTCTTGAAACTTTTGAAATTTCAAGTTTCTTTTTCAAATTTTTCGAAAAAGAGGGGATTTGAACACAAATTTTGCTGTCTGACCATTTTTGCCGTGATCAATTTCATTTTTCACTGCGGCTAAAGTCCTTAAATAAGCAGTTCAACCTCTCAAGTGAAGTTCACCACGACCATCTTATGGTTACGCCACGGCGAAAGTCATAAGCACACAGAACCACCTCTCGGGTGTGGTTCGCCGCGACCAAATTATTAAGTTAGCCGCGGCGAAACCTTGGTGCTAAAAAAATTAATTAAAAAAATTAGGTTATAGATTAGTTTTTGAAATAAAAAGTTCCTCTTACCTTTAATGCCTTTAACATTCCTGAGCAAAGCTTATGAAATGTGATTTTCATAATTAATGCATTAGGAAGTTGATTCATGAGCCTGAGGATCAAAGTATTTGGTTAACAGCATTTTTTCGAGTTATTGGTAATTGATAAGCGCATATCAGTTGTGAATTTGCCTTTTGCAATTTTGGTTCTTGAGACTGTTTAATTGAGACATTAGCCTTGTCGTGAGGATGATTGGGCCTATTTTCATTCGATTAGAGTGGGTCTGTCTTGATTCGTAATCTCTATAGAACTTGTCTTGATTCTTAATCGAAGCTTTATGATCCAATATTTTGTGAAAAGGATAGAGGCCTTCATTTCAAAAAACTGTTCATTTACCCCAAACACAAACCTTTCATTATTTAATCCTTTTGCTACCCCTTTGAGCCATGCACTCTTGAAAACTAGCATTTGAAAAAAAAAATCCAACCTTAAATGTGCAAGTATATGTGACAGAGATATGTAGGTGAGCATTTTGCTTAAAAAAAAAGAAAAGAAAGAAAAGAAAAAAAAAGAGAAAAGAAAAAAAAAGAAAAATATATATATTATAGATGTAAATAAATGTCTCTTGAGTTTTGCAAAAGAATTTATTCTATTTTTCGGTGCTATATATTCAAGAATTTCATTTCACTCCATTATTTCATTCCATTAATGTCAGAAAACCATCATACATCGTAGCCTTTAAGCCCTCTTGATTCATATTATATTGATCTTGTGGTAGAGAGGTAGAATAATTACAAGCCTACGGTAGAGATTCAAATGAGCAGACCATGAGGGAAAATTGTCCTTGCTTTGGTGAGCTGAGAGAGACACTTCTACATTTGGAGAGGAAGTCTTCTTTATTCGGACTCTTGAATTGAAATTTCTAAGGATTAATTTATAATTGACTTTGCCATTATCATTGCTAATCTATTGATGAATGTTTTTACCAAGTTCTGTAGTCCTGGACCGATGAGTACAATTCTAATGCATTTATTGTTTTTAAGTTTTTGAAAAAACTTTGTCCAGGAGTACAAAGGTTTAAGTGTGGGGGAATTTGTTTGAGCTTTATTTGTATTAGTTTTCTACTTGAAATTTCAGAGTCTTAGAGTCAATTTTAGTCCATACATGACATTTTTGTGCTTAAATGTAGATTAGGAGTTATTGATTTGGATTAATGTGATTTTGGGCATCTATGCACTGAATAACGATTTATTGTGCCTAAATTGCATCATGAGCAAACGATGCTGCCAATATTTGCTATTTTATTTCAGGAACTCCTTACAAAAGGCCAAGGGAAGCAGTGCTGGAAATGTTCGCTGCGGCTAAAGTTCAAGAAGTCAGGCAAAGGACTCTCGGGTGAGGTTAGCCGCGGCGAATATCGTGCAGAACTTGAATTTTTGCCTCAGAAGGAAAATAACCCGACCCGGCTTGATGGATCCGACCCATGACAGTTTCTAATGCTAAATTAGGTCATTTTTGACCAGAGAGAGGAGGAGGTAGAGGAAGGAAGGCAGAATCACTCACACACTCATTTTTCTCTCATCTTCACACTCTCCAATCCCTACCTTCATCCATTACCTTCACCATTCACCCATTCATCATGCTTCATTCATCCATTCATCTGCTGTCTCTGCCATCCATGAGGAGCTGAGCATCTCCAACCTCTTGAATATGGAGTGAGCCAGAGTTCGAAGTTCCAAAAGGGGAGTATTTAATTTCAATCTGTATTTACATTATGGATTGCTTAGAATCCGAGTTGGACTTTGTGTTTTGTATGTAAATACTTGGTCTCGGTTGAGCCAAACTTGGATTATTGTGTATTGAGTTGTTTTGTGATTGACAAAGTGAAATGGAGTTCATTTCGCTTATTCAATGAAGTCTTAATGTTCTCTTCTATCATCCTAGTTGTGCTTGGTTTTAAAGTCAACATGCATGGATTTGATTTTATCACATTGCGATTTCCGTACACACACTAAGAATGCTTCAAGGATTTCATGGAATGGAGTCCATTGCATGTTATTCGTGACCTAACAAGTCGTGTGGGGATTTAAAAGGAGATCATTGTATGACGCTCCGGGCCCATATGAATAGTTAGGGTTTGTGATTTCTAAAACTTAGTGCAAAAGTCGATACTCTACCTAATGTTTTGCGAACTATGATGGCCTAGTTCATTTTGCAAGAGGAACCTACCATAACATTCCCTTTTTAATCCAAATCTGCCTTAATTTTCTTTACCTCCTGAAAATACCAAAAATAAGTTTTGAATTTTGTAGTTGCATTAGAAATATAGCTTATTTTGAATTAAGAAACCATTTGCATTCGCATCACGAACATAATCACAAGATAAGGACTATTGGTACGCAATCCGCTTCCGGTGAGAACGACCCTGGGGTTGTCACTATACAATCCTTGGAAATCAAAATTAATATTCTCGATCCATTTTCAAGGCTAACCGACGATCTAAGTTTACATTTTGTGGCTTAGTCGGATCACTTACCCCCAAGTCTAAGTCAAAGGCACCAGAAATTTCCTGTTTCCTATATAAAAGGAGAGATCCTATAACAGATAATTATAAAAATATTATGGCAAGAGCTAGTGCCAGAAAAGGTAAGTAGGGAAACATAAGAAAAGATGAAAGTCAAGAGCCTAGAGTTAATGACTCGGATGTGTAAATTTCAAGGATGAAATTTATTTTAAGGGGGCCTGTAAATTGATATAGAGGTCAAGCTGATAGTTATGAGATAAGACAAGGCCCGGAAATAAAAGTACAGAAAGAAAAGATGTCAATATACCAAAGAGACCCTAGTCAATTTAGTCCTAAGACTTTGAAATTACTAAGAATGTAAGCCAGGGACATAAATGTCATTAAGTATAAAGACCAAGGGCAATATGTTCATTGGATAAAAAGGGCCAGACTAGTAGTCAGAAATCAAGTTAAAGCCCACAGATTTAAAGCACGGAAAAAGATAATGTCGGTGGGTTGAATAACCCAACGTCAGACTTGGTTAAACAGGAGAAATTTTATGAGAACTCCGCAGTTAAGCATGCTCACCTTGGAGTAGTGGCAGGATGGGTGACCTTCTGGGAAGGACCCAAAGGTCATTAATCAAAAAATCAAGGGTGAAAAAGTCAAGGGCAAAATGGGAATTACGAAAAGTTAGACAGTGTAAGGGCATTTTGGTCATTAAGAGAAAGGTAAGGGCATTTTGGTCATTTAACAAAGTCAAAGTCAAAAAGTCAATTGTTGACCAAAATATCAGAAAAATTCACAGATGCCCAAAAGATAGAGTAGAACTCACTGATTACCAATGATTCAACCGATCGCTGAAATTCGCCCTAGAATATAATTTATGGAATTTTAAAGAGTTAATGATCAAAAATAATTAGTTAAGATATCAGGAGACCTTAATCAGTTGAATTCAGGGCATAGAAAAATAAAGTGAATTTTAAAGTAATTAATAAAATTATTATCAAGTATACGATTAAGGCGAATTTCTTGATTTTAAGGAAAAAGGCCCGAAAATGCCCGAAATTCCTGGGAATCTGATTTATTCCAAAAATTTATTTTAGACAATCCAAAGGGAATTTTGGGAAAAGGAAAAGGCTAGAGAATCAGTAGAAAATATAGTAATTTTTGAGGCCCTAAAGGTAAGTTGCCCATCGAAAATACGTTTTGGGGATTTTTCGGAAAAGGAAAAGGGCTAGAGCATCAGTAGAAAATGTAGTAATTTTTGAGGCCCTAAAGGTAAGTTGCCTGTCAGAAATACGTTTTGGGGATTTTTCAGAAAAGGAAAAGGGCTAGAGCATCAGTAGAAAATGTAGTAATTTTTTAGGCCCAAAAAGTAAGTTGCCCATCAGAAATACGTTTTGGGGTTTTTTTTGGCAGGATAAAATTACCCTGTTATTTTTGACTAATTTTAAGGGTATTTTTGGGAAGATATTTTGCCATAATGTAAATGAACAATTCATCTTGGTTCAGCCCTCTCTGACCTGCGTCCAGTCCTCAGACTCCTCTGAGTTTTTCAATCCACTATAACGTCCAATTTAAACCAGGTACTTGGAACACCATTACAACAACAAGTTATCTGTAGCACTTGTGAAGCTATTTCAAGTTCATAACGGTGGGTACTTGAGAACCCCATAAATATTTCCCGGCATTTATGAACCCACTCAAGTTTATAACGCAGGTATTTGAGAAACCTTTACAATCAATCCCCCTTACCACATGTAAGGTTACACTCTATTTCACTCAGGTCTATCCTAAGCGACTCTCAAAGGTTGAGATGATTACATTTGGGAAATGCTTCACTCAGGTCTATTTCACTCATGTCTATTTCACTCAGGTCTATTTCACTCATCTATGAAGCGGATTGTATTGACATTGAAGCTCACGGAGAAGTATAATGTCAGAGTCCTAAAGGTGTTGTGTGATTTCCTCGAATCCACACTCTCTGTTTTGTGTTCGGTGACTCCATATACTTCGTCTCATCTTTTTTTTGTCCGTTGCTTCCTCATATTTATAGATGTTGTTAAAATATGTCCGTTGGAGAGGAGCGTTGTATTTTCTATTCAGCTTTAGCTCTTGTGCTCTGGTTTTCAAACTTGGCCTACTCTGACAGATTTGTTTGTTGAAAGAGAAAGAATAACCGTTGGGGTCCTAACATGAAGCAAGTATTTATTGAAGAGGATTAATTGTTAGAAAGTGTTTTGCTTCCGTCACACTTCTGCTTCGATGCCTAGTGATATGCATTAATGGGTCTGGCACGTTATATGTCCGTTGAGCCCACATCGAAGACATGTTCATAGATGTATATTCCCTGTTAATAAGTCTAAGCATAAAGCATTTATGAGAACAGTTGATATTCAAAAAGTCGTTACGTAAATAAGGAAAGATTAGGTAGAGCATAGGTGAAGTTGTCAGACTGCTATAGTGTTAGATAAAGTAGTGCTTGAGCATGACACTCTAATGCTCGAGTATTGCAATGAATATTTCAAAGAAAAGTTCAATGCTTTAACACAATACTCGAGTATTATCTGAAAGTGTTTGAAAAAGAATCGAATACTCGAGTGTTTAAATCATAGTTCTTAAGTACCGATAATGCTTCTAAGATTACTTCAGTATTTTGTGAAAATATTGTGAGGAAGAGTAAAAAGGAGTTCAATACTCGAGTGATAAAATTGGAGTGCTCGAGTATTAGGAGTGCTGGCAATCACTGCTGGAGCATTCTTAAGGAGTATTGATGAACAGTAAAAATTTTGAGCCCGATGCTCGAGTATTGGAGCTAGTGCTCGAGCATATGCAGTACTTCTAGCTAATACTTGCAGTGTTTGCTCCAAATGTTATATGAAAAACTTCAATACTCGACCACTGTAAACCAGTGCTCGACCATTTGCTCTGCTGGAAACCTCTGCTTGAAGTACTGACTGAAAGCAATGAGTCCCAGAAGCACGATCTTGAGCATTAAGTCCCAATGCTCGAGTGCTGGTGGTGCTTGATTCATATGCTGGAGCATTGAGTGAAAAACTGATTTTTGAGCTCAGTACTCGAGCATTAGGTGCCAGTGCTCGAGCATTGGCCAGTTTTGTGAAGAAAATATGATTCTGAGGCCGATACTCGAGCACTATAGGTGCCAGTGCTCGGCATTAGCTTGTAGCTCAACTTTCAATGACCATATATCTCTCAATTAAACTCCAAACTTTGTAAATAATATATCATTGGAAAGCCCTGAAAGTTTATTTTCACATGAAACAAGAATCGGTCCCATATCTATTATATAAAGAAAGTTGTGATAGATTCAATAAGCAAAGGTCAAAAATAATGCATTCAGTTTTGACCACCAAGTTTAGAAATTTATATCTCCTTCATTTGGATGCATTTGATGCTGTTCTTAGTGTCTATGAAACGCAATTTGAGTCTAGTTTCATATGAAATTGGTTTCACATCAATCAGAGTTGTAGTTTAGGAGATATGGTCATAATACCAGACATATATCAAGCTAACAGAAAACAGAGGAGGCTGATGCTCGAGCATTAGAAATCCAGTGCTCGAGGATTGGCTTCCCAGAGGTCAATACTTGAGTATTGTGGTCCAGTGCTTGAGTATTGACTCGTAAGATGTCAATGCTAGAGTATTATGGCCCAATACTCGACTGTTGACCCCAAAAATTCAAAGGAAGCTCTGAAAACTCATCATACTCGATTGTTTGAGTTTATGCTCGAGCATTATCTTCCAGAATCAGTTCTGAGCATCCAAATGAAGCTAAGATGAAAGGTTAATCAATGTATAATGTTAAAACATATATTTAAGACATTTTAACCTTAAAATTGAATTATTTAACCACATCATCCTCTAATTAAAGGAATACATAAATATTGATTAACCAATATGCATTGTAAAATCATTATACATGGAAAATATGTATTGTGAAAACTTTTTGCATTGTAAAAACATTTTGCTCTTATTTGACATCATCAAAACTAATTATATCTAACACCTCTTTCTTTCTATGGGTTTGAAATCTTGGATAAGCTTCTCTTTCTCAAGATCCAAGATTGGTGTTGTGACATACCTTAACTTAACCCTTAGCTTTATTATATATTGATTTAGAATCAATAGGAAGCCTCAAATTGTTCAAAAGGTCCAACAATTTCACTTTGAAAACTTAAGTTTTTGAAAGTTACAATTCATTGCACTTTGGACTAACTTTGAAAATTCATAACTAATTCTAGAAAAATCGAAATTCAGTGCGTCCAATTTCTATTCGAAGCTTGTAGGTTCCTTTATAAGGGAAAAATACTCATTGAGTATTTTCTTGCCCAAACGATACAGTTTAATCCGTGAAAAACTACTGTTCATTTGGACATTTTTCTATTTTCTCAGGTTTTTCAGTGATTTTCTTCAAATTTTGGATCTTAATAACTTTCTGTACAAAACTCCAAATTCAGTGTTCTTTAGCTTGTTTTAAAGCTTGCAATGTGAACTATTTTTCTGTAAAATTTCATATCATTTAAAGTTCACATGCTCTATTTTTCAACAGGCCAAAATTAGGGGTTTGACCAACTTTGATAAAAAGTCAAACTTTTCATTTCCAAACTTCATTTTTTGAAACCCTAACTCCTAATCCTTTTTGAACCATATTTGATCATCTATTTAGGAGTTCTTGGCTATCATATATCATCCATACATGCATAGGTTTCACATCACATATTACAAATCCATGCTCATGACAAATTCCTTGCTTTAACTTCGTAAACTTTCTCCATACCCTTTGATGCACTTATACCTAGAAATGGATAATGGGGGAGAGTGAGATTCGAGGAATCCCAGTAGCAAACGTTACAAACAATGCATGTAGGATGAATGCTAGTGCATGATATGCTTGCCTTAATAGGCTCATGTTCACATAATGAAATACTACGTGCTCAATGTTTCGTGAAAAGTACTTATGGCCATAGTAAAAACAAAAACAGAGCTTCATTCATTCATACATGCCTCACATAATCTAGTAAAGCACTACACCAAATCGATGCATAACATAAACATCACATACATACAAGTAAGTAAGTCGCTACCTTTTAGACTTAGCCTCCTCCTCTTGTACCTTGATCTTCTAACCATAGCCTTTTCTTTGTTACTTTATAGTCCTAGATAAGTAATGACATTATTAGAGTCATGAAACATGAATGCCCAATGGGCCACATTAGCCCTAAAGGCTTACTTTCACCCTTCGAGTCCCACAACTTACATTTGGTCATTTTCATTCTTAAATTCGCATAGTAACCAAAAACTATCAACATGTTGACTAAACTTTCAAAAATCATAATTAATGCTATATAACTCCAATTGGGGTGGTTCAAATTCCTATGTGAAGCTCTTTCAGTATAATTTCATATAA
>JANTPZ010107589.1:0-16228 GCA_025593235.1 Vachellia pachyceras | reverse complement strand
CACATGATCATTAATAAATTCTCAAAATGTGAACACACCTTCTTGTCTGCAGCACAAACTCCTCTGTTTCTTCAATCAGATCTTCTGTAAGCAGGGGTCCTCCCTACATGTAAAAGTCTCAGCAACCTCAGTGGTAGGAGCAAGTTTAAGTGGTAATGTTTAGCACATGAACCGATCAAACCTGGGTAACAGGAGAATAAACAGGCTCGCCAGTCTCTAGCAATATCAAATCTCCAGCAGGGCATTCAGCACCAAGTCGAACAACAAACTCCCCAGTACTTAATCTAGCATACTGGACTGGACTTGAAGTAATGCCCTCAGTATAGTCAATTGACTCATCAATAATATTAGAGTTGGCTTTTAGCAACATAGTGTCCATAGATTCAGTAGCAACGACACGGTGCCTTTTCCGGGAGATACAACAATTTATTACTTGTAGTTGCTGATAAAGGAGGCATGATTTCAAATCTGGAATCTCATCCAAGGGGATTCTGGGTAAATATTGCTCCTCAGACCAAAGTTTTCTCAGCTGCATAAGTTAAATATATGAATATATATTGTTATAAAACAAATACGAATACACAGACGCACATAAAAAAATAAGGCAGAACCCATTAGCCATTTTTTATAAAATATAGAACTACCATACTTCAACAACAACTCTGCACCAAAACAGAGCCATTTCTTGAATGTTCTTGAAGTTTCCAATGACTTCAGCAAGCTTGACAACAAGGCTTTCATGAGGAGCACCATGAATATCTCTAGGAAAGGATGATAAGTGAGTTTCCTCTGAACAATAGTTAATCTTCCTTTTGAAAAATTCCCAATCTGCAAATAGCTTGCAAACATTACAATATAAGTGAAAGATCATACAGAACAATGCATTAAAAATAATATACGGCATATACTGGTAGTCCTGTTTAGAAGTCAACCCTCCCAAGGAGATCCCTGGTGTATAGGGGTTAATTGAGCTGTCTTCTTTAAGGATCTTTCTAGGATGGCCCCCCTGTCCCTCCCTTTGGGGTCCTAATTATTCCATCGGCACCCTTACTTGTACTCTTGGTCTAGCACCAGGAGCAACCTATCTTTACTACCATCTTTTGTTTATCAAACAAATAAACAAATAACAGAGAATATATCACTGGTGTAATTTTATTGCCAGAAAGGAACCATAAAATTCATGTACCTGGATCGAAAAGAGAATTAATCAAATACAGAATTTTCTCATAATCACTGAGGTTAAGCTTGTCCTCCTTTTCACGCAAAACTAATGCCTTCACAGAAGAGAGCCTTAAGCCTGCCCTATCACAAACAGGTGAAGAAACTCCTGTTGAACCTATAAAATCTTCCAACGACTTTGTTTTCCTTCCAGCCCTAGACAAAAGGTCCAAATATTTAAGGGCATAGGCTAGTTTCATCATAATCTTTAAACACTCATGAATGACTAAAATAAACCTCTTAAAAATTTATGGTACAATAGGCTTAGCATTTATGCCATGATAAATAACAATTCAATATAATTTATGGGAGGATACCAAAAAAATGCACCCAGCTATTGAAAATGCCAAACAAAAAAAGATCATTCAGTTGAATAAGAAAAGTTCCAACTAAATTGTCCTCCCACTTGGATACAGAAAACAATAATAAAGAAACTTCCAATGCTGTGTGGAGAAAGTAGTAGCGAAATCAGGAAAGGTAGGCAAAAGAGTTGCAAAAGAATAACTTAGTAACTTACTCAAAAGCCATAGCCAATTGCTTCAGCACAGATGATGGGGGAATGGAATCTCTAATTACAGATGATGGACAAGTGAGATCAATAGTTGCAGTAGTTAAGCTTTCAACCGTTGGAACTGCCTCTGAATCCTTTAGTAGTTGTTTTCTCATAATTAGTAAAGAAATGCATTTGTATGATAATGAATGAGGAAATTTCAATAACTTATCAATCATTCTGCGGGAAGACTTCTCAGGCATTTAACCTTGAAGTTAACAATTAGCTTACTAAAAATCAGCATGCATTAATCAGCAGTTTCATCCTATGTTCTCAGTAGTCAAAGTTGAGGAGAAAATCTCAGACACCATGTTCAATACATGATGTCCATAGTCAGTGTATCTAATAAGATTTTCCTAACATATCTTATGCACACAGTAGGAATATAAAAAAATTCAAATTAAAATGTTTCAAATCTTCTCACCTTGGCCTCAAGATCATATTTCTTATTGATGTTGTACAAATTTTCTTCATAAAATGGAACATCCATGGTTATATCTCTGAGTTCATCCATCTCTTCAACTTCTTTTCTCCTTATTCGAATGTTTTTAATCCTATCTTGCCAATCCTGTTTTATTCCTCTATATGCAGGCCTCCACTTCATATGCCTCAATTCACTGTGAAGCTGCAGCATGACAGCATCCCATTACAAAAATTTAGAAAGTAATGACCTTCCATTCTTGGATCTATACTACCTAAGTATAACTCATTCATAATGATGAATAAATAAATAAATAAATAAATAAGCTTGTAATCATTATCTTGAAAACAAGAGGCATTTCAGAGTTCAGACTATACTTTTCTTCTCTTGTAAAGTTAAATAAACGGTAAATGGGAAGCTTTTAAATATATATATGTCGCAAATAATTGTGAACGAAATCAAGAAGTTTTTTCATGCTTTGTGGGGGTGCCGAGTTAATTTTTAGAGGGCAACCATAGAAGTAGACAGTAAGAGAAGGATCAACATAAAACACATTCTCCGATGGGACTGTGACACATGAAGCTCAATGAGCCGGTCAAGTTTCAGTTTCCTTATAGTTTTTCTTCCGTTAATACGTAACAAAACTTTCAAGAACACAACAAAACAAATAATTATACTTCCAGCTGGTAATCTAAACAGAGTTATCAGAAGTTGAAAAGTTGACGCCAGAAGGAGCAGAGTCATTCCGATTGCCATTACCTTTGAACCGCCCTCCTTCTGATGACATTCATCTACCGAATTCCTAATCAACCTATCGGACGATTCTTTGTCAGGACCTTCAGCAGTGAACAATTGCGTTAATAACGCACATTCCAATAAACACTCAAATTCAAATAAGAATAAAAGCAATAAACTTTACGCACGTACACGCCAAACAAAATAAAACAGAGAAAAACATGATCTCAATCAAAGCGATGAAGCATGAAGCACATGAACAAAACAAGAGAAATAATGGAAATAGGATAGTGTGTGTTGCAGTAGAACCTCGTTTCGATTTCAAGTCCACAAGAACTCGCTCCGCTTTTGCAGCCGCTGAATGGAAAGCTGACTTCGCTTTAGAAACAAAGGAGAGCTCCACCATTTTCCTACACTTGCGATGCGCAGAACAAAAAGGAAAGCTTACTGAGATGCTCTCTCTATCTAGAGTTATAGAAGACTAGTATGAAATGAAATGCATGGAAGGAACAAGTGACCATAGCTAATGATGACGGCGCTGTGCTGTATTTGTAGCGTGACAGATAAAGAACGCGTCAGAGAAGAGGAAGACGACGCCCAAGTTTTGCTGACGGTGCTCTCAATGTAGAAATGTCTTTTTTTTTTTTTACCTGAATGTAGAAATGTGTATGAAAAAACTAATGCCTTGGTAGGATGGAACTGTAGACATAAAAATGGAATTAGAATCCAACTCCATAATAATGGCATGTTTGGTAGCATGAAATTCACCAAAATTTCAATTTCATATCCATCTCAAACAGTGAAAATGGATTCCATACAAAATACTCAATTTTACAATTCTACCTTCCCAAATCCATTTTTGCCCCTTCCCCTCCATCCAAGAGCGACAACCTCTCGTAGGCGCTGAAAAAAAAAAGAGCATCGATGATGCTAACGGAGAGCACTTACCTGGTGACAATACCGCGACATTCGGTGACCTACGGCGGCGAGCTCCATCGTTGGCAGCAAGGGAAGATGGTGGCGATGAAGATTGTAGCAAGCTCGATCGTTGGAGGTTGGGTTCACGTGCTTCATCGGCGATGAAGACTGTAGCGAGCTGCCACCTTCTCCCTACCCACTTTCTCTGTTGCGTTCGCTCCATTTCCATAAATTTGATTAAGCAATCGACAACCTCAAAAAGCTGATACAAATTTCGCGTTCTTAAATTGAAATCATAATGAGTTTTCCGTCGGATGCTCTCCCAGCAGGTTTGTGGAAGAAGGTGGATCCGAAGGGAGCAGGCTCAGCGATGACAGAGGGACTTCGCGTGGGCTGGACTTTGTGGTGGTGTGGAGTAGCTGGGGACGGAGGGTCAGCACTTTTATTTTTTTAAAATATAAAAGGGGCATTTCAGTAATTTTATATAAAAAGTAGGTTCCATTTCTATGACATACCAAACGAACATTTAAACTCCATATCCATATACATCTACATTTTTATTTCTATCAAAATCAATTCTGTGTACCATAAAAAATCAACCTACCGTTGTCTTAAGGATTGTAAGTGGTATAAGAGTTAATTAACTTCTTTAAGAAAAGATTAAGGAAGCTAAATATATTATTTGAAAATATTTATAATTATAATTTTTTTTCCTGTCATATGATTCACTTTAAAATAAAATCAATTAAAAGTGTGCTTCTTTTTAATACTCTATAAGAAAATAAAACCTGTCGTATTTTTTATTGTTATCCACTTCATTTTATTAATCTTGTTTGCTCAAAACTTTGACTATTTTCATAATTTTTTTATATTTTTATATTACATATTTATTAATTGATAGCTTTATTAAATTTTTTTCAAAATTTATGAATATAATAGATTATGCCTTTTTATATCCTTAGCTGACAGTCAAATTAATGAGTTTTATCTCAGCCAAAATAAATAGCTCAATTTGTATCGTGCTGATTTGTAGAAAGTGATTCGAAAAATGTTTAAAAAAATTCAAGTGAAATTTATTATTTTCAATAACAAATATATACACTCACTCATTTTTTTTATAATTAAATAGACCTAAAAATTATGCTATTTTTTTTTTTGCCAGGTATAAATATATTTATATATGTATGTAATGAACCAATGATGTAATTATTGTATATAAAGTATTATTTGCATCCGCGTACAATAGTTTATGTATACATGGTCAAGTTGGAAAATATATACACACACTCCTCCAATTTTACCAATGAGACCTATTTTATGGTCCAATTTAGGGCTTGTTTGGAAGTCTTTTTGAGAATAGTTTTTACGGATTCTAAAATAAAATCCATGTTTTCGAGAATAGCTTTTACGGATTCCAAATCAAGACCTAGGTTTCAAAACCTAGTGTTTGGGAAGTTATTAGCTTTTACAGAGTTCGATACAAAAAGTATGTAGGAAATAGGAATGGGAAAGAAAGAAAAAGTAGAAAAGAGAAAATTTATTAGGAGAGATATGTGATTTGACAAAAAAAAACTTTTTCAAAACTTAGGTTTCAAACTGAAGTTTTGTATCCAAAATAGTTTTTTTAAAAAAATATAAGTACTTAGACACAACCTAAGTTTTACCCAACCTAAATTTTGAAACTAAACATAAGTTGTAGAAATGGAAGCCAGACAAACTCTTAAGCCATAAATGGGTTTTATGTTTAACAGCAGAGAGAGAGACTGTGTGTACGGTCAAGACAACAATTTTTTTTTTTGGAAATTTAGTTTTAGATCCAAATAAGCAAGTTATTTAATGAATGATCCCATGGAGAAAAATTTTTAATAAGAGGTCCCAATTGACAATATGAAGTCCTTGTATTGACAATATCATGCGCTGTGTTGACAACACTTCATGTTGTCAATGTGACCTCTCATATATTTATCCATAGAATCATTACTCAAATAACTTGCTTATTTGGGACCTAAGACTAAATTTCCCTTTTTTTAATCATAAAAATTAATCATTGTTAGTAGCGGAGGATATTCTAATTGAAATTAAAAAAATAAATATCAGTTAATCAAAACAAAGTCATCTAGTAGAATTAGTGAAAGGACTTTGTCTTCATAAGCAGACTTTTTCTAGTCCTCCCAGTTATAAAAATTAATAAATGTCATATTCATTATTCCACAAGCAATGTGGGAGACTTTAAATTTTACTTATTCGTATCAACACAATATTGACCTGGCTTCTTAACTGGAGAAGGTCGTGTTTTTAGTTTTACTTACTACTTGAATTCTTCCATCTTATCTTCCCATACATTTTTATTTATTTAGTCCTTTTAATTTGAAAAAAAAATCATGTGTATAGTATATTAGGAAAAATTATTAGTGTAAAAATTATGTAAGTATATATAGTAGAAACTTATGTTCTTATTTTTTAAAAAAATATTAAATAGAAAAGGATAAAATTAAAGTTTAAATACATTCACTAGCAACTCATTACGTGCTATATATTGATGTTTAATTATCTTTGACACGGTAATAAATTGTGGGGGAGGGGCTCAAAAGTTTGAAACTATCTATGTTGTGCATGCAGCTACACAATCTCTGTGTCCAGTGGATGGAGTTGGTAAAGGTACTCTTACAGAAGGTTAGTTCACTATAAGTAAATGTGCAATATATATATTGAATATTTACATATAGTAGATTTTAGTTTCTAATATTCTGATTTTTGTCTCATTTCAGATGGCATTGGCTTGCTCGGTGAGACCATAAGCCACTTTGCCAGTTGTGGTGAATCCCCAAAGGTTAATGACTGTTTCTTTTTCCTAAAATTATGTGTACTATAGTCTGTTGATTTAAATCCTTACCATCCGATTAGTTTTCCCATTGCATTCTGAATTCAACTTCCATTTCTCTCTCCTGGTCTACTCCCTTGTTACACATAAGCGGCAATCAAATTTCATTAGATTGATGACTTCAATGGGCTCATTTAGGGATGCTGTAGAGTAGTATTTTTGACGCAAGCCGAAGTAAATATGTGAAAAAAATTATCTCTTTTTGCAGAAAAACACTGTTGAATGTGCGTATGAACCCTGCAAACGCTAATCTAAATAGGCTCAATGTAAAAATATATTCAGCTTCTTAATTTAAGTTATTGCTTGTCTAAAAGGGGAACAGTCATGTGAATAATGAGGTACTTGTTTCTAAATAGCAGCTTATCAACTGATGTCTTTCATTATATTCTCACAGTTTAAACAAAGAACACCATAACCTTCCTATATTTCACAATTCATATTATTAATACACATGCATCCTCAGTTTAGATATCTAACTTTTCAATTATCTTGATCTCATTTTGGGACAACATGCTTCAAATTTCTCCATAGAATTTTCTAACGATGGGTATCTTTATCAACTGATGTCTTTCATTATATTCTCACAGTTTAAACAAAGAACACCATAACCTTCCTATATTTCACAATTCATATTATTAATACACATGCATCCTCAGTTTAGATATCTAACTTTTCAATTATCTTGATCTCATTTTGGGACAACATGCTTCAAATTTCTCCATAGAATTTTCTAACGATGGGTATCTTTATCAACTGATGTCTTTCATTATATTCTCACAGTTTAAACAAAGAACACCATAACCTTCCTATATTTCACAATTCATATTATTAATACACATGCATCCTCAGTTTAGATATCTAACTTTTCAATTATCTTGATCTCATTTTGGGACAACATGCTTCAAATTTCTCCATAGAATTTTCTAACGATGGGTATCTTTATCAACTGATGTCTTTCATTATATTCTCACAGTTTAAACAAAGAACACCATAACCTTCCTATATTTCACAATTCATATTATTAATACACATGCATCCTCAGTTTAGATATCCAACTTTTCAATTATCTTGATCTCATTTTGGGACAACATGCTTCAAATTTCTCCATAGAATTTTCTAACGATGGGTATCTTTTGAACTGACAGTTAATCTTGTAGGGTCTATTAACTTACTATCAGGTTTTGATTCCAAAGTACCCTATTTTTCCCTAGTTAACTCGTCAACTTCCTTCCATCAGCTTGCATTTGCTAACTAATGCTCACTACCAAGGGATATTAGAAGTTGAAAGCTAAATTCCGTTGTCTGTAATGATATGTAGATTGTGAAGTTTTATATATTTCAAATTTCTGGGACACCCAATACTATATCTGGGAAATGTTTAATGTGTTCTGGAGGAAGTTTTGTCTCTACTGTAGAGTCTGAGTGTGACTTAAAACGACATTTTTTAGATTTGAGGGGTTGTATAATTGCAAAACTAGTAAATGAGTATATTCACTTCCTCAAGCATCTCTTAAAATTACTAGCCCCAATTCAAGAATAGAATGATGAGAGAACTCTAACTAGGGGTTTGTTGCGCAAATTTTGTGATATGCAGGTTTTTGTGTGCACTCATCTCACTGGGTTATTGGAAGAGCCTTACTTGAGCAAGGTTATGCTAATGCATCTTTGTGGGGTTCAAATTTTTTAAAACTCATTGTTAAATTATTAATTAACAGGGCTATCTATTTGTGAATGTCAGTCCAAGAAGACCCAGTTGTCCACAATGAGTGTACTGAGGCCTGATGACAATTCTTCGCAGATGGAAGAGATAACATTTTTATCTAGGTACCTTTATATTGCCTCTTCAATGACATTGGACTAAGGATTCTATCAATCGCAAGACTTTGGTTGGACAGCAATCGTGAAGTGTTTCATCAAATTTGTTAAATTCAGATATATTAATATAATATATTGGAACTTTTCTGCAAGGTTATTCCCATTTAAAAAAAAAAAAGGGAAAGTGAGAACACTGTTTCTGAAATGTTATGCATTTGTGGCAAGCAAGAAGCTCAGTTTTAGTTCTTTGAATGTTTACATAGCATTTGGATTACAAATGGCCAGTGACTTCTTACACTGTGCATTTAATTACCCGGCACAAGTAGTGCACCTGCTTAAAAGAGATTTTAAGCTTTGTTTTCATTTTGTTCTGTGCAGGCTTGTTCCTGGGCATGCACAATATAGCTATGGTACTCTTTTGCTTTCTTAATCTGAGTTTTTTTTTCCTGAAATGTTGATGAAATTAACAGCAGTTACATTTTGGTATCCTGCAGGGCTGCACTGTGCACTACTTGCTGGTATATCTACTATGGGACAAGGGGTGTTTGTATTCCTATTTCCAATACTTCCTCCATTCGTATTTACACGTCACTTTTTAACTAATTCACACAAACCAAGAAAGCTGATTAAAATTAGTCGATTGTGGTACAGGAACCGAAGGAATTCCCACTGGAACTCTTAAACACTCAATTTATTCTTCACTCAAGTCTGCCTTACAAGCACAATGAGGCTCTCTATTTATAGTAAAGGAGAGCCACTGTTTTTAGCAGAAACAGCATGATGGAGAGGGGCTACAAAAGGAAATAAAAAAATATTCCATCAACTTTCGGTGCTTGTGCGTTTTACTGTGCTTGTCCTTTTCTGTTCATGGAGCTTTCGATGCTGCATCATTCTCCCCGGGTTGGATAGGACTCACCCTCGAGTTATCTTCACCATCGTCATCAAGATATGGTGACAAATCAGCAACATTGAAGGTGGCAGATACGCCATAAGCTCCTGGCAGCTCGACCTTGTAGGCATTGTTGTTGATCTTTTGCACAATCTTGAATTGACCATCAGCTCGATGAGACAACTTGACGTTCGATTGTTTTGGAAAGCGCTCTTTCCTCAGATGTATCCAAACCAAATCTCCCACGTTAAATTTCTGTTGCCTTCGATGCTTATCCCGCTGCATCTTGAGTCTGGAATTTTAATTCTGGATCCTTTCGCGAACTTGTTCATGCAGCTTTTTAATGTCTCTGGCCCGTTGATCTGCATCTGAGCTATAGTACTGCTTATCAGGCGAAGGTGTCAAATCTGCAGGCTGAAAAGGTCGGGTACCATACACAACTTCAAACGGACTCTTCCCGGTTGCTTGGTTGACAGAACTGTTATAGGCAAATTCCACTTGTGCAAGTATGAGATCCCACTGCTTTAAATTCTTGCCTACAAAGCTACGAAGAAGGTTGCCAAGTATTCGGTTAATGGCTTCAGTTTGTCCATTCGTTTGGGAATGACTGGAACTGCTAAATTGGAGCTTGGTCCCCAGCTTCTTCCATATTGTCCTCCAAAAATGGCTAAGAAACTTAACATCACGATCAGAGGTAATGGTTTTAGGGATGCCATGAAGACGAACAATCTCCTTGAAATATAGATCTGCAACTCTACGGTGTCGTTGGTCTTTTGGCATGGAATAAAATGAGCCATCTTTGAAAATCGATCCACCACTACCATAATGGAATCCTTTCTTCTTTGTGTTCTTGGTAAACCAAGAATAAAGTCCATGCTCACATCTTCCCATGGTGCTTTAGGGACAGGTAATGGCATATACAATCCTCTATTTTGGCTTGTGGCTTTAGCCATATGGCAAGTTCTGCATCGCTGGACATGTCGGTTGACATCCCGTTCAAGTCTGGGCCAATAAAAATTCTCCTTGACAAGAGCAACTGTCTTGTCCCTGCCGAAATGTCCGGCTAATCCTCCATCATGAGCTTCCCAAATAATAGCTTCTCTTAAGGAACTCTGAGGAATGCATAGGGCTTTTTCTCGGAATAGAAACCCATCATGTCGATAATACTGACGGAAGGATTGATTGGCAGTAGCTTCCCAAATTTGGTGGAAATCAGGATCATCATGATACATCTCCTTGATAAGTTCAAAACCAATAACCTTAACTTGCATCGTTGTGAGCAACGCATGCCGACGGCTAAGAGCATCAGCCACGGAGTTCAAGACTCCAGCCTTATGCTTAATGAGGAAGGGATAAAACTGCAAGATCTCGCTCCAACGGGCATGTCTACGGCTAATCTTTTGCTGAGAATTCAAGTACTTCAAAGCTTCGTGATCTGAAAAGAGTATGAATTCTTTGTTCAGGAGATAGTGACTCCAATGCTGCAGAGCTCGAACTATGGCATAGAACTCTTTGTCATAAGTAGAATACTTGAGCTTAGCGTCATTGAGCTTTTCACTAAAAAAGGCAATGGGATGGCCTTCGTAGCTTAAGACAGCACCAATCCCAATGTTGGAAGCATCACAGCTAACTTCAAACAATTGGTCAAAATTTGGGAGTGCTAATACTGGAGCTTCGGTTAATCGCCTCTTCAGTTCGTCAAAACTCCTTTGAGCTTGCTCTGTCCACTGGAATTTGTCTCCCTTAGTGCAATCTGTAAGGGGTGCAGCAATAGAGCTAAAATTTCGGATGAACCTTCTGTAAAAAGAAGATAATCCGTGGAAACTTCGGACTTCTTGCATAGATTGTGGAATTGGCCAGTTGTTGATGGCTTCAACTTTGCTTGGATCAACATGAATGCCTTCTGGTGTGATAATATATCCCAAGAAAACAACTTCTTTAGTGAGAAAGGTGCATTTCTTGAGATTGGCAAACAACTTCTGTTCTCATAGGGTTTGCAAGACTTGTCGTAAGTGATCAATGTGCTCTTCCTGGTTCTTGCTGTAAATAAGAATATCGTCAAAGTAAACAACAACAAATTTACCAATGAAGGGTCGCAATACTTGGTTCATCAGTTGTATGAATGTGCTAGGGGCATTGCTTAACCCAAAGGGCATAACATTCCACTCATACAAGCCATCTCTTGTCTTGAAGGCTGTCTTCCATTCATCTCCTGGTCGAATTCGGATTTGATGGTAGCCACTACGGAGGTCAATCTTAGAAAAGGTAGTAGCACCATACAATTGATCTAACATGTCATCAAGTCGCGGTATTGGAAACCGATACTTGATAGTAATCTTGTTAACAGCTCGGCAATCAACGCACATCCTCCAACTTCCATCTTTCTTGGGTACTAGCAATACAGGCACAGCACATGGGCTAACACTTTCTCTAACCAATCCTTTCTTTAGTAGTTCTTCAACTTGTCGTTGGATCTCAGCATGCTTTTGAGGACTCATTCTGTAAGCAGGTTTATTAGGAATAGCTGCTCCTGGAACAAAGTCAATGGCGTGCTGTATGTCTCGTATGGGTGGTAACCCAGTTGGTAACTCGTCGGCTGTCACATCTAGAAAGTCAGCTAGCAAGGGCTTAACTTCAGGTGGAATGATGGATTCATCATTCATTTCGAGTACCAAAATGAGACTCATCAGCTGGGCTTCAGGCTTTATCTTCTTGATTTCCTCCTTTGTCATTAATGTCACCATCGATTTTGCCTCCATTGAGGCTTTGTTAAGTTCATTAGGTGAAAGGGGTGCTAACTTGATTTTTGCACCGTCTTTGGTGAAGGAGTATGTGTTTGCATGCCCATCATGCTGGGCATATCGATCATATTGCCAAGGCCTTCCTAAAAGAAGGTGGCAGGCATCCATGGGCACAACATCACACAAAACCTCGTCTCGGTATATGTTTCCTATAGAGAAAGAGACAAGGCACTGTTTAGAAACGCTTACCTCACTTCCCGTGTTAAGCCAATGGAGTTTGTAAGGGTGTGGGTGATCATGCGTCGGTATCTTCAATTTCTGCACCATGTAGTTAGACACCACATTTTCACAGCTTCCACTATCAATGATCACATCGCAAACTTTGCCTTGGGTAGTGCATCGGGTGTGAAAGATGTTGCGGCGTAGCCACGGTTCTTCTTTGACTACGGCTGTGTGTAGGCTTCGCCTAATTACTAAAGCCTCTCCTTGATCTGGAGGTGTAACCTCCTCATCATAAACTGGTTCGGCTTCATATGATGCGAACTCCTCTTCATCTTCATCAGGTACTTCATACGCTTGCCCTTCCCTGATGGTAACAACCCTCCGGTTAGGACAATCTACTGCAATATGACCGAGTCCCTGACATTTGTAGCACTTGACTGTCTTAGAGTTAGACTCCTTGCTTGTGAATGGTTAGTGCGTATTACTTGGCTGTGGCTTGCCTGGACGGTTGGTTTGCTGAAATTCCGTCTTACGGTGCTCAGTATAACTCCTAGAGGAAGAAGGTTGGAAAGGAGACCTCTTAGGAATCTGCTTCTCAGCTCGAATTGCTAGTTTGATTACATCGTCCAAAGTATAGTACTGCTGAAGTTGGACTGGGCGGCTTATGTCAGTGTTCAAGCCGGCAAGATAACGAGCTATTATCTATTCCTCCTTTTCCTGGATGTCGCACTTCATCATAAGTTTCTCAAATTCCCTGGTGTATTCTTCGACGGACATCGATTTCTGCCGAAGATTCTGCAATTCAATGAAATTGTCCTAATGATAATGTTCCGATATGAATTTCCTGGTAAGTTGACACTTCATTTTCTCCCAGGTCTCGATCTTGGATTTTCCTTCTTGTGCCCGCTTCCGCTTAAGGTTCTCCCACCATATCGAGGCATGCTTCTTAAGTTTGAGGCAACAATCTTGACTTTTTGCTTGTCCGAAATTTCTTTATACTCAAATACTCGTTCGACAGTGTGAAGCTAGTCCACAAAATCATCGGGTTGAAGTTTCCCTTCGAAGTCAGGAATGTCCACTTTTATGTCATTATGGCGGAATCTCTGTCTTCGTTGACGGTGACTCTCGGTTGAGGACGAGCTGTCGCTTCCTGCCTCACCTTCCGAGGGTTCCCTGCGTTCATCCAATAATGCCTGTTGCATTTCTACTGTAGCTTCCAGCTCTTGTATTCGCCTTATCAACTCATTAATTTCACCTCTTGTACCGGACGGCATCTTGGAGGCATTTTAAGGTTTAGACTTCGAGTTTTTAGGAGTAAAATGAAAATTTGAAAGATTCAGGGCAAAATTGGAGTTTATGGAAAGTTTTGGGGCAATTTGCAGTTTCGGGAGGTATTAAGGGCAAAATTGGAATTTCTTAGGCAAAATTGCAATTTCTGGAATTTTCTGGGGTCAAATTGCAACTTCTGAAAATTTCTGGGGTCAAATTGTAATTTATGGAATTTTCTGGGATCAAATTGCAACTTCTGGAATTTTCTGGGGTCAAATTGCAATTTATGAAAATTTTCTGGGCCAAAACGTAATTTTTGCAAATATGAGGGGCCAAACGGTAATTTTAGAAACTTCTGGGGAAAAACTGTAATTTTTGCCAAAGTTTTCGGGGCAAAAATGTAATTACCGAAAGTTTGGCTGACTGGGTATGATGACGTGGCATATTGGACACGTGGCACAATCTGAGTGGGTGATGTGGCGATGACTGGGTGGGATTGCTGACATGGCGTGGCTGGTTGACGTGGACGATATCGCCACGTGGCGGAACTTTAATTCGATGACATGGCGATGACTATGCAGGGTGGGCTGACGTGGATGATGACGTCAGCGTCTTCAACCTCCAGCAGGCGCGTACGGCGCGTGGACTCCGGTGGGGGTGCGTGGCGGCGCGTGAGGAATCATCAACTCACCGAAAAACACTATTCCAAGGTTTTCCGACCTCCTGAGCACGATGGCGATGTCCTATATAACTATGCAACTGATTTTGTTTCATTTTATGACTGAATCTGTATGCTCCTATTGCATAATAACTTTGATCTTGCGCCACGCAGTCCATGATCATATGTATGAACCTTAATACAAGCCACACATTCATGTAGGTGTTCCAAAAGAAGTTATCGAAAGAGCAGAAGTGGTGTTGGATGCAGTTGTAAACAATAGGCTTGTTGAGATGCTGTGCAATGAGAACATATCAGCTAAAGATAGTCCATACAAGTGTCAATTTTTAAGAGTTAAATTTTAGAATTCGATGGATATGATTTTTTACTCTTTTACATTGAGTTCATTTTCACGGTTGAATGCAGGATGCCCTGGAGAAGTAGTTGCAATTTGATATTGACAAAGGAGACTTGACTTCTTTTTCCCAAGATTTATTTCCTTAGCCTGTGAGTTCCTTCAATGAGGCAAATTATTGCTTTTCCTTCCTTTGCTATAAGCATATGGCATCAAATGATTATTTTTGTTTCAAAAGAAACTAATTACAAAAAATTTAAAAGAAATGTATTTAAATCTATTTTTATTCATTTTCTGCAGAGGTTGGACTTGTGTGGAATCTTATGAATTAGTTGGTTGGGTCTTCTCGGTCTTGTTTCATTCATTACCAGCCGGTGAACAAACTGACACAACCAGCTGCTTTGTACCATCTATGAACAGAAGTTGAATAACTGGCTGTTCATGACGTTAGGTTAATTTCCTCATGCTAAAAAGATGTAAATCAACAAAAAGATAATGAAGAAGATCCTCTTTATTCATAAATATAAATAAGCCAAAATGGCTATACAATGAGACAACAATAAACACTCCAAGGGTAATGAAGATACTCCATTTTGCAGGATGATAGGAGTGAGACGTAACTTTAGATTTTTTTTCCCTTGCTAAATATGTTCACGTAAATTGTGATAAAAATCTTCTCACATATTTATTTGTATACACCGTAAATCATGCTATAAAATTAGCTAACATACATCCGAGACTTGGTCGAAGTTGAGCACCCTGCTTCCACATATTGCAGGAGACTTTGACTGTAGAAAATAAAATGTAATGGCTCAATTGGTAAATACAGAGAAAGGACCTTGGCACGCGGGGATAGCTCAGTTGGGAGAGCGTCAGACTGAATATCTGAAGGTCGCTTGTTCGATCCACGCTCACCGCATCCCTTATTACTTTTGATATTTTATTTTTATAATTATCACCATCGTCGCCTTTCTGTTACATAATTGGTCTGGCCTTTTGGCCCCATCTATTAGGTCTCTCAGAGTAGCTAAAGGCCGTTTGAGGGAGGCCATGGTATAGTTTGCTTTCTTTAAAAAATGAGGAATAGAAAAGGGAGAGGGTTCGATACCTAGAAAGGTCACTTTGTTGTGGTTCCAGTCACGGCGTTTGGGGAGGCATCCTAGCTCCTGGGTGCTTAGGTAAACGCCTGAGGGTAATTGACGGTTCGCCCTGCCCAACATTGGTATGACCTAAGAGGAAGGGAGATTTCGCCCTGCCCTTGGCTTGTAGGTGAGCCCAACCCCCTGCCTAAAATTTCTGTATCAAAAAAAAATGAGGAATAGAAAAGTACAAGTTAGACTAGCGTGTATTTGGTACATAATGGGAATAAGAATGAAAAATAAAAATAACCATTAGCGTGTTTGGTTACACCGTTGCCAAAACGGTGCACGTAAGCCGAGACAAAACCATCTCGAAATCTGTAAAAACCATCTCGAAATCCATAAAAACCATCTTAAAATCCGTAAAACCATCTCGAAATCCACAAAATGTCTCAAAATCTGCAAAATCCATTCTCC
>JANTPZ010107588.1:0-12578 GCA_025593235.1 Vachellia pachyceras | reverse complement strand
GAGTCGGCAAGTGGTGAACAACTGGAGATTAGCAACTATAGCCACGTGGATCCCTGTTTGATGACTCAGCAATGTCCGTCAGTACAAATTAACGGCGTTAAGTTTTAGGGACTGAAAGTGCACTTTTTAAACATAAAGGACTAAAATGAAACCTGATACATACATAAAGGACTAAAAGTATACTTTAGCCGACTAACATGAGGCTCAATTACCTTATCTTATATTCATTAACTGGCTGAATATTATATCTCTAGGTAGAGGGTTATGGGTTATCATAGGAGCTACCTTATTTTACGCAAACGATATTCTCCCTTTTCTATTAATTATTTCATTTGAGCTTGTATACCTTTAAAAGCCCATCAAATGGTAATATATTGTTATTCTCCTTCCCAGCTTTTAATTTTACCTCGTGAGTCGGCTTTTTCCTGAATTATTGGATTGGATTTTTTCTGAGTTTTACGTCGTAATATATGGTATGTTTTTGAGTTTTTCTTCTTTAATCTGAGACCTTGTCACCGGAATTAATGGTTTCTCGTCACCGGAAAAGGGTCGTTTATTACGGGTTGCTAGATCTCTCATGCATATATATTTGCATTGTTGGTTGAAAAAAAAATCCATATCGCCTTCATCGGACCCCAAAACGCCCCTGGATGCCGGAACATCCAACTCGACGGCGTCGGAAAGCTCCTCGCCGTCGCTGTGATGGATTCAGTTTCCAGCGTTGAACAAACATGCAGAGAAACCCCCAAAAAAAAGTTGCGGCCGCTTGGAGGAGTTGAGTGAACCGGGTCAAATCACGTTTCCAGCTCGGGTCATAGGGCAACGTTTTGGCTGGAGGAGGTAACTTCCGAAACGCACTTTTTTTTTATTGATTTTTTTTCAATTAATTGTAACAGTGCGCTGGAAGTGGCCTGGAAGCTGTTTGGGCCTGCTGAATTGGATTATAAAAACTGTCGTTTTTTGTTTTGGCCCGCAATTGTGGGGTTTTTAAAATGGCCTAATGACTTAAAAAGCGGTTTTGTTCAATGGGCTTACGTTTTTTTGGACCCTTCAAGTTTTTATGGATTTTTTCCTTTTTGTTCTTTTGAACCTGTTTTTTTTTTTAAATTTTTGAGCTTAAAAGTTTAAAAAGGGTAAGGTCCAATTATTTTAAAAACATTTTTTTTTCAGAGCTTGTCCTGATTAATCCGGACAAAAAAATATTTCTTTTCAGTTATGGGACTGCATTTTTCTTAAAAAAGGAAACGCATTTGGGCAGAGCTTTGTACTGATGTGCATAAAAAATATATATATTTGGCTTTCATTCTGGACCACGCATGAATGGATTAAAGAAAAAAAAGTTCTTTCTGGACCAACAGTTTTTCTAGAAATGTTTTTGGAAAATCTTTCATGGGCCTTTTGCATTTTTTTGGTCAAAAAGGGAAAGATCCAAAATTTTTTCAGGGAATTCTTTTATAGACACTTTATGTTTATAATTTATTTCCAAAAACAAAAAGGGAAAGGTCCAAAATATTTTTATGGAAATTCTCTCTTGAGAATATTATGTTTATAATGTATTTCTTAAAACATCTCGTAAATTATTTTTGAATTGTAGTGTTAAAAATTTATTCAAAATATTTTTATGGAAATTCTCTCTTGAGAATATTATGTTTATAATGTATTTCTTAAAACATCTCGTAAATTATTTTTGAATTGTAGTGTTAAAAATTTATTCAAAATATTTTTATGGAAATTCTCTCTTGAGAATATTATGTTTATAATGTATTTCTTAAAACATCTCGTAAATTATTTTTGAATTGTAGTGTTAAAAATTTATTCAAAATATTTTTATGGAAATTCTCTCTTGAGAATATTATGTTTATAATGTATTTCTTAAAACATCTCGTAAATTATTTTTGAATTGTAGTGTTAAAAATTTATTCAAAATATTTTTATGGAAATTCTCTCTTGAGAATATTATGTTTATAATGTATTTCTTAAAACATCTCGTAAATTATTTTTGAATTGTAGTGTTAAAAATTTATTCAAAATATTTTTATGGAAATTCTCTCTTGAGAATATTATGTTTATAATGTATTTCTTAAAACATCTCGTAAATTATTTTTGAATTGTAGTGTTAAAAATTTATTCAAAATATTTTTATGGAAATTCTCTCTTGAGAATATTATGTTTATAATGTATTTCTTAAAACATCTCGTAAATTATTTTTGAATTGTAGTGTTAAAAATTTATTTTGTACATATTTTGTGTGATGATTATTTATGGTATGTGTGCAATTAATATATTATGAGATTGTCAATAAATATTAAATAATTTTTGAAGGTTTTTTTGCTTATTTCAAGTTATTTGTCTTCCATGTCAATTAAATATATTGACACAACATCACACCAAAATGTGTTCTCTTGTGAAAATTATTTATGAGGCATATTAAATGTTACTTGTGATTGTATAATTTTATGTGAGTATCTAATCGGTCTAAAGGAAGGTTGATGCTTGGCAGAAATATATAGGCACATGTGCTGATAAATATGCGACAATTGTTAGGTAAAATCATGTGAACAATAAAATGTTCCAAAGAACTATTATTGTTTGGTAGATATTATTGTCAGTCTTTAATCATTACAACAAGATGTCACTGACACTTGATATTATCATCTAAAGATGAAATATTAATGTTGTTATAAGTATTTTGTGACGGGGATTATATTTAGTTGAATTTATTGCCATAATCTTTTTGTGTGGATTTCTAATTATATGTTTATTCTTTGTTATTTTATCTTCGGTTTCATCCATATCTGCAAATTTGAATTCCATTCCTGTTTTAAATGGAACAAATTTCAAGGATTGGATAGATTTGGACCTTGGATTAAGGACTAATCCTCCCCCTCCTCTTATGAATGAAAGTACTTCTGAAATACGGAGGTATTTAGATAAGTGGAATTGATCAAATCGTATGAGTCTTATGATCATAAAGATGACATCCCATAAGCCTTTAGAGGTGCTATTACTGATAGTATCCTTAATGCTAAAGATTTTCTTGCCAAAATTGAAAAGTGCTTTGTAAAAAGCGATTAAGCATAAACAAGAACGCATTTACAACGCTTGATCTATGAAATATAAAGGGTAAAGAAATATAAGAGAATACATTATGGAAATGTTCCACATAGCTGTAAAATTTAAGGAATTAAAACTTGAGCTATCTGATGATCTTTTTGTGCATTTGGTGCTTATTTCTCTTTCTGCGCAATATAGTCAGTTTAAGGTCAATTACAACTGTCAAAAGGAAAAATGAACTCTGAATGAACTCATATCCTATCTTGTGTAAAAAGAAGAGAGGCTGAAACATGACAACTCTCACAGTGCCAATGTCGCTAGGACATCTAAAGGGAAGGGCATAAAGAAAAACTTTTCAAATGTTGTAAAGGGTTATGTTGAAAAGAAACTTGTTAAGAATCATGCATCTGCTTCTTAGTAAAAAAAATCATAATGAGGTAAATGGGAGAAGCACTAAAGATTGCAGCTTATATTTTGAACATAGTACCAACTAAGACAACTGCAGAAACACCTTATGAGCTTTGGACAAGCAAAAAAGCCTAGTCTAAAACACTTCCATATTTGGGGTTGTCCAATTGAGGTAAGGCCTTGTAAGCCTCAAGAAAAGAAACTAGGCCCTAAGACAGTAAGTAGTTACTTTATTGGAGAAACTAGACCCGAAAGTCGTCTTGCTGCTGCAGATGAGGGAAATGGTGGTGGAGGTGGTAGAATGGAAGTGATGATGAAGGTGGTTGCTTTGAAGATCCAGAGTAAGAAGCTTGCTGTGGGTTTGGTGTTCCAGCTTTCCCCGAATTTCATGACTGGTTTTTACAGTGATTGGGGTGTTCTCGTGCGTCTTGCAACGGTAAAGAGTGTGAAACCTGAGATTTCTTGTGGTGAGGCAACCAAATCCTGACATTTCTCTCCAACCCCAATTATTCTTCCAGTGACCTCAATCTGATGCCAATCATTTTTTTCTTTTCAAATGAATGAGTAAGAGAGAGAGGGAAGACGGAGAAGAAGGTGATAAGAGAGAGGGAGAGAGCATTTATTTTTGGGAAATTTAGTTTGAGGTTCCAAATAAGAAGAAATTTATTTAAGGAATGGTTCCATGAATGAAAATATTTAATCAGAGGTCCTATTAACAACATGAGGTGTTATCAATACTAGCTCATGATGTTGTCAATACAATGGCTTTATGTTGTCAATGAGACCTTATAATAAATATTCTGTTCAATGGGATCATTTTTTAAATAAGTTTCTTATTTCTGATCCCAGAATAAATTTCCCTTTAATTTTTCTTTCAAGTTTCAAGATAATCATCTAAAAAATAATAATGTGGAGTCCACTTAATATAAAGTAACGGAGTTTCCCATTGGACGATGATGATATTGGGAGTGTTTGATAAAGCTTCTTAACACCCCAAAAGCACGTTCAACAGTATTTTTCGTAAAACGAGATAATCTCATTCTCACATTTACCTTATGAATGATAAAAGCACTTTTTCACTGTTTTTTTAAACGGATCCATTTTTGTTCTGTTCTTTCTTTAACCAAATAAGCTAGGGATCCTTAAAAATATTCTCCTGCATATCCCCTTCAACGAAATCAATCAAAGTGATCTTATTTCTTGATTTTCCTTACCCTTCCTTCCACATCTTTCCTTATCATTTCCTCCATTCAAACTAAACACACCCTAGTTGATTCACACTTCTAAATTTAAAACCGATGATATATATAAATATATGCAACATCAATTTTATTAGGTGGGACATAAAAAAAATATACAATTAAAATATCGGTTATAAAAGTGACTCGTTCTAGCTAATAGTTTCCATAGTTTCTTCTTTAAAAGAGTTGAGAATTTACCTTTTATTAGGTGAGTTATCCCAAACCTAAGTAGCTACGTAATTACATATTCGTTATTATTTCTTGTATATACTCAATTTTAACAAAAATTTCAAATTCTCTCCATACATGATGATCATAAATGACACTTTGAAACACCTACACCACACGTGTAATTTATTCTTGTCATGACATTAAATTTACCTATTTTTATAAAAAAATTTATTTAAATCTAAATTTACATGAGTTGAGTAAACTAGAAAGGAGAGAACTTTACAATTTGTATACGGAAGAAAGAAATAAAGCGTAAATGATTTTCGACAACCCTTCATCTCATATTTAATGTAATTACTGTAATTTAAATCATCATTTATTTCTTTTGACAAAAAAAAAATCATCATTTATTTCCAATTCATTCTAAGTGGCGGTGGCCCCTATAACATCAATTAATATCTGAGTAACAACTAAGGGTTATAAGGTACAGCTTTGATCCTATCTGTATGTCAGCTAATTCATATGGACCAAAGAATAACAACTAATTACTCATTAATTATTATAAAATTCAAATTATTTTAAATATTAACCCTATTAGTTACAATAAATTTCAATATAGCTTAGTAGCATGAAATTCTACTCACTCACTCTCTTTATTAAATATGGGATATATGGAAATAATATAATTTTTACTAAATTTTTAGATAAAATCTAACAGTTTAAAGTTTTTTTATTAATTTAGTTGAAACTTGTTGGAAATGATGTATAAATATGATGAAAGGAATAATATTTGTACCTTTTCAATTAAATTAGAGAAAAACAGAAAAAATAAAAAAATTAAATCATTTGAATTTTCTAAATCAATTGAAATCCACAAAAATCCACTTGCATGTGTGGGAATCATCCCTATAAATCTAACAATCAGGAAAAATATATTTTTTTTCATATTAACTAAATGTGAGTTTGGGTTTATGAAACAAAAATCCAAACACACATTGAGAATGAAACTTAGGGTTAATGGTAAATTTGACCTTCATGAACCATTTCCATAGGAGAAGTTGATATCTGAAAGTGTTTTTTTTTTTTGGATTCGATGGCAACGGAAAAATGTCAAAAAAAAAAAATGTGCAACATGCTCGATCTGATGTAATCGTGGAGATGTGTTTGGTGCAAAACTCTCTCTGTGTTTTTTGATAACCCATTTACGATAATCGTTATGCACTTCTTGTCTAACCAGAATTGCTCAGTTGAAATCCACACGAAATTTTCATCACTAAATTATATGTGCAAAGATATACATATGCATATGTGTATATATATAAACACACTAATTGAATTAAGGTAAGAATTTATGCTCGATCAATGTCTATTGTTGTAATTATTTGATGTGGATTCTTTCTGGTCATGCAGCCATCTATAGTGAAGAGATCAAAATAGCTAGACACATATTTTGCCTATCTTTTTTTTTTTTTTTTGCCCAACATGTTGTGCCTTTCTATCTATATAGCTAGAGAGACTATTGCTAAAAATTATACAAAGTCGTATAATTATAATTCATAATGCATCGTGATGTACCCATCTTAATCGTTGGCTCTGTGTATTCTAATTAATGAATAATGTAATCATATAAAGCGGTTTTATTTATTAAATATAACATTTCGAAAAATTGGTAAATGGGTCATTCTAATTTAACCAGTGATCTCATGTTCGAGTGTTGAGTATGTAGTCATGATAATTACTTTGAAGCAGTGAGATGCTCCCATTGTGAGTCTCCACTCCTATGAACCGGATTAGCGGATTATTCATATCTGGTGATATGATCAAGAAAAAGGTACAGATGCGGGATATCAATTCAACAAAATATAACATCATATATATATATATATATATATAATGGCAAGAGAGGTTGTAGGACTCTTGATTTGGTGCGTGCATCGCCATATACTGCGTATAACCTGCTTACTACTCCAAAAATTCCTCCTACCGATATTATAATGGCCAACACAGACACCATGGAAGTTGCAGAGTCAAAGATATTAAAGTGGCTGCAGACAGAGAGCCAAACACAGACATGAGAACTCTAAACTGAGAAGCAAAACCAGGGAACATGAACTCAGCTGAAGAAGCCAAGTAATATGCGACTGAACATCCTATAGAACCCATGAAAGCAATAGGACGAAGCTCAAATGGTGAGTGGCTCGTCGTCCCTGAGCTTTGAATCTAGAGGAAGTTGAGAAGAATGCGAATAATGGAATCGAAGATGGGGTTGGATGAAGAAGGGGGTTCATGTGAGGAATAATTATTATTGACGATGTAGAAATTGAAGGAAACAACACAAGGGTTAATCTTTCTTGGAGAAGAGAAGCTTTGGCCATATTAACTGTTAGACGTATTTGTATGTCTGTGTTTGGTGTTGAGAAAGAAAGATTATAATGAGAGCATTTATATTGTTTATGCTTGGTATATAAGATATATATATAGATATATATATATATATATATGAAAGCTTTTATATATAATAATAAATAAGAGAGTGGAAGGAAAAATCTACCAAAGTTACCAAAAGGACGGTGCATGAGCATGAGCCTTGAGAGGTTTTGTTTTGGTCAAGTCCACCATCACAGAAAGGTCTGTTTACTTACTGAAAATCTCTACCGTTGATTTTCTACTATCATGATTTGGACACGTCATCACCCATTCAATGGAATTACTCCTACTTCCTTTTTATAATATATAAATCATTAAATTATGTATATTAAAATGTTGATTAAAAATAATAAATATGTAAAAAATGTAATTTATCTTTCAAAAATACCCATTTTTACGGAAACTTGGATGGGAGAGGCAATAAGTGAAAAAGACAGAGAGAGACATATAATTAATAATTAACTGAGGATAAAAATAAAGTTATATACTAAATATTGTGACATCTCTTAAATGTATCTGGCACTTTGTCTAGAGTTACTGCGATATGTCAATCATCATTTTCTTTAATGTTTATGTCATGCTTTCATGCATATAGTGTCAATTATTTCCTAATTTCACATTATTTTACGAAGTGCTCTAAACTTGTATTAAGATCTATCATATAAGGTCAACCATCATCAATTCATTCATGCGAAGGTTAAAGGGATGGAGCAAGCTAATCCTTTTTTGTTCACTGCCATTTATGGAAGCCCCAACCCAACCCTCAGAGAGCACTTGTGGAAGGATCTTCTCGATCTCCCTATTGCTTCTACTGTCGCTTGGCTTCTTGCAGGGGATTTTAATGCTACTGTGACTGAAGATGAAAGAAGAGGAAGTGCTATGGGTATGAGGGCAGGCTGTAAGTCTTTCCAGGCCTTCTTGCATAAAGCCAAGCTTGTGGACTTAGGTTTCACTGGACCTAAATTCACATGGCAGAGAGGGAGGTTACTCGTGTGACTTGACAGAGCGCTAGGGAATGGGCAGTGGCTTCTTGAGAACCCAAATTCCACTATCATGCACTTGCCTAAAATGCAAAGTGATCACAGACCCCTTTTGATTAAACAAGGAGGGAGAACTCATAGCCATTCTAAACTTTTTCGTTATATGACTTCTTGGACGCTTCACCCAGGATTCAAGGACCTTGTCACTAGTTCCTGGTGTTAAGACAAGATGCTAACTGAGAACATAGACCACTTTGCTACTGTTGCCCAGAAATGGAACCAAGAGGTGTTTGGCAATATTGAGATGAAAAAGGATGCAATCAGGAAGCGATTAGGGGGAGTTCAACGTAGTCTTGAGCAACATCCTTTCTCCATTAACTTGATTGAATTAGAGAGAAACCTCCTTAAGGAATATGAGGCTATTCTTCTTCAGGAGGAAATCTTATGGATGCAGAAGTCTCGCAGTCAGTGGATTAAAGAGGGTGATCGGAATACAAAGTTCTATCATACTAAAGCTTTGATCAGACGTAGAAGTAATCGTGCCACTATGCTTCAGAGGGAGGATGGTACTTGGGAAGCGGATGAGAGTAAGTTAAGGCAAATGGCAGTTGATTACTTCCAGAACTTGTACTCGGTGGAGCATAGCATTACAGACAAATATGTAACGGAAGGTAAGTTCCCACCTCTCTCTAACTCTATGCTGATGCTTCTTAACAGGCCTGTTTCTAGGGAGGAAGTCAAGCAATCTCTTTTTGAAATGGGCCCCCTTAAATCTCCTGGTCTGGATGGTCTCCATGCTGCCTTCTTCCAGTCTCATTGGGAGATTGTTGGAGAATCCTTATATAAGGAGATAGCTAATGTTTTTGAGGGTGGCGAGATTAACCCCCTTTTAAATAGGACGCTCATATGCCTTATTCCAAAGGTAGAGCACCCCCAAAAGCTAAAGGACTTTAGGCCTATAAGTCTATGCTCAACCATCTACAAGTTGATTACTAAGATCATAGCCAACAGACTTAAAACTGTTATGCCCTTGCTGACGTTGCCGTATCAATCAAGCTTTATTAAGGGTCGGAATATCATTGAGAATATCCTTATAGCTCAGGAGGCCATTCACTCTATGCGCAGGAAGACGGGTAAAAATGGTTGGATGGCTATCAAGGTTGATCTTGAAAAGGCATTTGATCAACTTCGTTGGGACTTTATAAATGAGACTCTGGAAGATGCCAGGATCCCTCATCCCCTGATCAATACCATTATGAAGTGCATTTCCACAGCAACCATGCAAGTCCTATGGAATGGAAAACCTTCAGCTTCCTTCGTGCCTCAACGAGGGATTCGGCAAGGTGACCCCCTCTCCCCATATCTCTTCGTCTTATGTATGGAAAGACTTTCACAAACAATATGCACAGTGGTTAATCGTGGTGCATGGAAACCATTGCAAATGGGGAGAAAATGGCCTCCACTATCCCATTTGTTCTTTGCTGACGATCTCATTTTGTTTAGTTCAGTAACAAGTACACAAGTGGAGCTTGTTCGTCATATTCTTGAGGCTTTCTGCTTTTCTTCTGGTCATCGGGTTAACAAAGCCAAGACTAAGGTCTATTTCTCAAAAAACGTCCTTGGCCAGAAGGCTCTTGAGATCTGCAATGATTTGGGTTTCCAGAAGACTGATCAATTGGGGAAATATTTGGGTGTGCCTCTAATCCATAGCAAAATCACTAAGGATACTTACAGATACCTTGAAGAAAGGGTGTAGGCTAAGCTTTCAGGGTGGAGGTCTAAAACTCTCTCTTTGGCGGGTCGAATAACTCTGGCACATTCGGTCCTTTGCACCATTCCCCAATATGCCATGCAGTCAACCCGCTTACCCGTCTCTACTTGTGACAGAATCCAGACTCTTATCCGTAATTTCATCTGGGGTTCCACTAATCAAGGAAAGCGTGTCCATTTAATCAATTGGGAGTCAATGTGCCAACCAAAGAGCAATGGTGGTAGTGGCCTTAAAGATCTTCGGGGTCAAAACTCCGCTCTTCTTATGAAGCTAGTCACTCCCTCATCTCGCAACCAGATAAGCTATGGGTTCAGATTCTTCGTTCCAAATATAACTGGTCCGCCTCCAGGACTGCTACCACTAAGCCCCGTAATATGTCCCATTTGTGGAGAAGTCTTATGGCAGTTTGGGATGATACTAATTTGGGACTGAAGTGGTCGCCTGGTTCTGGGAGACAGGTTCGATTCTGGTCTGATCATTGGGTTGGTGACCTTGGTCCATTGCGTTTTCTTTCCTCAGCCCCTTTAGAGGAAATGGAGCTCCAAAAAACTATACATGCCTATGTTAACAGTCATGGTACTTGGGATTGGGGAGCTTTCCATGAGCGCTTACCGGATGATGTTCTTAAGGAAATAGCTAACATTAAACCCCCTTTAGCCAATGATTTGCCGTCCTCATGTACCTGGCACCTTACAAGTTCGGGGAGGTTTACTGTTCGTTCAGCTTACAACCTAATCATGAGTGACTCTTGGGACAACGAGGATTTCAAGTGGGACCTAGTTTGGAAATGGCCGGGAGCGCAGAGAGTCAGATCCTTCCTATGGCTTGCTATGAAAAACAAGCTGCTCACAAATTGCGAGCGGGTTAGACGTCATATGACTCTTAATCCCAGTTGTGGTATATGCAAGAAAGGTACTGAAGATGTCAACCATGTGCTACGGCAATGTGATCTTGCATCTACATGTTGGAAGTTGGTTTTGCCAGAGCACACTATTTCTCCGTTTTTGCATTGCCTTTTTGATGTTTGGTTTATTAAGAATCTCCAATCTGTGGATAGCAATCCTGACTGGTGTATTACTTTTGGGATCATGTGCTGGAAATTATGGTCTGCTAGGAATCTATATATATTTTGTAATAAGGTTGTTCAGCCCCACCGTTTGGTAAATGAGGTCCTAGTCTTAGTGAGCATACTAGAAATGTCCAGGAACTGCTCACCTCCTCTCTTTTAGGCTAACCCTCTGCGTGCTGTGTGTATCTTGTTTCTTGCCTCTTTGCTGTATTTGTTTATTCCTTTATCCTGTTGATTAATATATATTAATATATTTTTCACTCAAAAAAAAAAAGATCTATCATATAAACACTAATAGAAAAATGTTTATTTAGACTTTAGTTAAGGGATAACGTCTAAAATATATAATGACAATCTTTTTTTTTTAAATGACAATCTAAAAGAAGACTATTTTAGACTGCATATAAAAGTCTCATTGACTCCGTTTGTTTTGCCCGTTTGCACAACGGGTGCGTTTACCGAGACACTTTTCCTCCCACATAAATTACCTCGGAATCTGTGTCCGTTTTCCTAACGGGCTATCCAAACGGAGCCATTATAGATCGAAACTGAGGTGTGCTGTCTAAAGAAAATGTTGTAAAATCTCTAATATCAAATCCCTGAACGCGTGAGCCTCTTACCTCCCATTCTTCTCAGCCCACCCCCAACCATGCCCCTCTCTCTATCTATTCTTGTTTCTTTGCTTTCATTGGATCGCCACAGATTCAGTCGAATGAAAAAGGACAAAGATTTGATTCTTTTCAACCCTTATTCGTTATTCATCTAGATCTTTCATGTTCAGACTTTATCTGTTTTCTTTTTACTTAGTTTCTCCTCACAAGATTTGGAGATCTTCCACACAAGGGCGTCCCACACAAAGACATATTTTCTCCACACAAGGTCGTCCCACATGAAGACACAAATCTAGTTGAATCTTTACAACCCTTTTCGTTATCTCCACCACAAGGGCGTCCTGGATGCTGCCCCTCCGCAGTCGAAGAGACCCACCACGAGACAGCACAACCTGAGCTGAAAGCAAGCGAGAGGAGCAGCCACCAGATGAGGCCGCTGACACTGTATCAGGCGGATCTGCAGGTGAAGTAGTGTTATGGGACATGAAGAGGGTAAGGCTGACAAGGCTAAAGGGAGCAAGGCCCAACCCATATACGAACTTGGAGGGACACATCGCAACGCACGTGAAAGGCGGGTCACATGGAAGATGAGGGAATAAAAGGGGGGAATGCGTGAATTGAGATAGGATTGGTGTGATGTATTCTCTTTCTCCTCTCTGACTCCTTCCTGGACCCTCTGGGGTATTCTCTCACTCTTCTCTCTTGCCTGTTAGTTTTCTAACGTTTTGATTATCCATTGTTGCTTACTGTGTCGCTGCACTACTGTACTTGCTTTGCTTCGCTATTGCATAATCGAATATACTCCAGCATCGTGGAATTTGCCATTATCCGTTTACGTTCGTAACA
>JANTPZ010107587.1:0-10491 GCA_025593235.1 Vachellia pachyceras | reverse complement strand
GCATTTACATACAAATCACATAGTCCAACTCGGATCCTAAGTAATCTATAATGTAAATACAGATTGAAAGCAAATACTCCCCTTTCGGCACTTCGAACCCCGGCTTACTCCATCTTCAAGAGGTTGGAGATGCTCAGCCCCTCATGGAAGGTGAAATCAAGCTCCAAATGGGTGGATGAAGCATTGTAGATGGATTGATGGTGGAAGAATGGATGATTGATAGGGTTGAGAGTGTATAGATGAAAGAAAAATGGGTGTGTGTCTCTTTGCCTCTCTTCTCCTGCTCTCCCTTCCTCTCCTTCGACATTTACCCTAAATGGGGTATTAAACCGTCCTGGGTCGGGTCCTGAAAGAATGGATCGGGTTATTTCCATCTGGAGTAAAATTCAGGTGCTGATACGCGATGTTCACCGCGGCCAACTATGAATTTAGCCGCGGCAAAACTCTCCCGAGAGTTCTCCGTCTATTACTTGAACTTTGGCCGCGGCGAACTAATTTTACGCCGGTTGCTGTCCTTGCCCTTTTGCACGGAATTCCTGAAATGAAATAACAAACTTTGGCAGTATCATTTGCTCATGAAGGAATTTAGGCACAAATATATCATTATTCATGGCATATGACCCCAAAATTACATTAATCCAATTCAACAACTCCTAATCACAATTTAAGCACAAAAAGGTCATGAATGGGCCAAAATTGATTCAATGACTCTGGAAATTCAAGAGGAAAACTAATATAATTAAAGCTCAATCAGATAGCAAAGCTGAGGAAGAAGCCAACCTTTGTCTCGTATCTCAGGAGAAAGAAGATACAAAGACAGAGGAGGTAATTCTCACTAATCCTACCTATGATGAATTACATGAAGATTATGATGAAATGCATCTTGAATTGTTGAAATTTGCAAAAGAATTATCTTTTCTTAGAAAAAAAGTCAAAGAGCTTGAAAACTGATTGAAAAACCCCCTGTTGCAGAAGAGTGTTTAAAATGTAAGATTTTGAAAAATAAAAATGAAAAATTAACTAAGACTCTTGAAAAGTTTACCAATGGAAGTGAAATGCTTCAAGTGATTTTAAAGAGTCAAAGAGTCATAAATGATAGAAGTGGAATAGGATATAATCCTAAAAATGATTTTCACAAGGGAAAGAAAAAGAATGGTGAAAAGAGCTATTTGAAATATTTTCAAAAATCTGTGCATGCATCTGATCCATTCGCTTTTTGTAGTTATTGCAATAGAAAAGGGCATAGAACTACTTCTTGTTATTTTAGGAAGAAGAAAGCCCTTGGGACTTATAGATGGGTACCTAAAGGAACTTATGTTCCAAAGGCACCAAGTACTAATCCAAAAGGACCCAACAAGACTTGGCTACCTAATCAATTAAATGATCCTTCTACATGTTTGTCTCAAAGTATCCAAAGCAAGCAAGTGGTACATTGATAGTGGATGCTTGAGACACATGACAGGTGATAAAAGCAAGTTTGTCAGCCTGAAAGCAAAAGCAGGAGGAAAAGTTAGTTTTGGTGGAAACCAATCAAGGAAAATCGTTGGAATTGGTGAAGTGACTAATACGAATGGAGCACCAGTCAATGATGTCTATCACGTGGAAGGATTGTGTCACAACCTCCTAAGTGTGATTCAAAGTGCTGATCAAGACAATTAGGTGATCTTCGATTCTCAGAAATGCTTTATTGTCAACAAGAAGGATCTACCCATTAACAAAGACAAGCTGAACATCCAACTTAGAGCTCCCAGGGATGGTGACTGTTATACTATTGATTTAGAAAATGCTTTAAGTAATTCTTGTTTCATTAGTCAAGCTTATGAGAGCCGATTATGGCATAAACATTTAGTGCACGTTAACATGAATCAGCTTGATCGATTAATCAAGAATGAATTAGTTCAAGGGATTCCAAAATAAAGTTTCAAAAATGACTTAGTTTTTGATGCATGTCAAATGCGGAAACAAGCAAAGTCTTCTTTTAAATCAAAGAAAGAGATTTCAACTAAAAGACCCCTTAAACTACTTTATATGGATTGGATGGGCTCGCTAGAGTAAAGAGTCTAGGAGGAAATCTTTATACCTTAGTCATTGTTGATGATTTCTCTAGATTTACGTGGACCATATTTCTTGCTTCAAAGAATGAGACCTTTGAATTATTTACTGTATTTTCCAAAAAGGTCCAAAATGAGAAGGGTGTGTCTATTGTTTCTATTAGAACAGATCATGGTGGAGAATTCGAAAATGGAGATTCTTCAACATTCTGTGAAAGTGAAGGGATCAATCACAACTTCTCAGCTCCTAGAACACCGCAATAGAATGGAGTCATGGAACGAAAGAATAGAGTGCTTGCGGATATGGCACGAGCTATAATGACTGAGAAGAAAGTTTCTCAAGTGTTTTGGCAGATGCACTTAGCACAGCATGCTACATATCTAATAGAGCCTACATCAGAACATCAATGGGAAAGACCCCATATGAGCTGTTCAAAGGAAGAAAGCCAACTTATCTCATCTGCACGTATTCAGTAGCAAGTGCTTTATTCACAACAACGACAAGGATAACCTCGGTAAATTCAATCCTAAATCTGATGAAGATTTATTTCTAGGTTATTCCAATAGGAGTAAAGCATTTAGAGTCTTTAACAAACGTACGTATGTGGTAGAAGAGTTAGTACATGCAGTGTTTGTTGAGACCGAACCTCAAGCAAAACCTGATCTTGATGAAGAAGTTATTATTTCAAAAGGTTTTGAAAATACAAAGAAGGATAGTTCAACTGATGATCAACCAACGAATGATTTTGAAAAAGATCCATCGGATGAGCATCCTCAATCCCCTCAACCAAAAGCTTAGAAGTACATCCGAAACCACCCTCTAGATCAAGTGATTGGAGAAGTGGATGAAGGTGTACGAACAAGAAAAATAATTTTAAATGAGGCTCAATTTTCAGCTTTATTTAAAAAATAGAGCCTAAAATGTTGAGGAAGCTTTGTCTAACAGTGATTGGATTATAACTATGGAAGAAGAGCTAAATCAATTTGAAAAAAAACCAAGTTTGGTATTTAGTACCCCGTCCAAATGATCATCGGGTCATAGGATCTAAATGGGTATTCAGGAACAAACCTGATGAATCCGGAAACATTGTTAAGAACAAAGCTAGGTTAGTAGCCAAAGGCTACAACCAATAAGAAGGGATTGATTATGAGGAAACGTATGCTCCAGTGGCTAGATTGGAAGCCATACGTATCCTACTTGCTTTTGCGTGCTTAATGCATTTCAAACTCTTTCAAATGGATGTTAAAAGTGCTTTTCTAAATGGTTTTATTATGGATGAAGTGTATGTTGAATAACCTCCCAGTTTTGAAGACATTTCTAAACCTGATCATGTTTTTAAACTCAAGAAAGCACTTTATGGTTTAAAACAAGCACTAAGAGCATGGTACAAAAACTTAGTAACTTCTTAATCAATAAAGGTTTCACTAGAGGAAAGGTTGATACAACCTTATTTGTTAAGCATTCTAAGACTGATATATTGATTGTGCAAATTTATGTTGATGACATTATATTTGGTGCTACTAACAATGATCTTTGCCAAGAGTTTGCTAAGATGATGCAGGCTGAATTCGAGATGTTAATAATAGGAGAACTTACATTCTTTCTAGGACTTCAGATTAAGCAAAGAAGAAATGACATCTTTATTAGTCAGACGAAGTACTTGAAAGAGCTATTGAAGAAGTTTGGGATAGACCAATGCAAAAGTGCAAACACCCTCATGAGCTCAATAGCTCTACTTGATGCAAACGTAAATGGCAAAGATTATGATATCAAGCGATACAGAGGAATGATCAGATCTTTACTCTATCACACAGTAAGCAAACCAGATATTCAATTCAGCATTGGGATGTGTTCATGTTACCAAGCAGCACCAAAGGAATCACATGCTGAGAACGTGAAGCGAATATTCAGATATCTTGCTGGTACCATTGACCTTGGCATATGGTATCTGAAAGGAACAGAAGAGCAATTGATTGCATACTCAAACTCGGACCATGCAAGATACAAAACAGACAGAAAGAGCACAAGTGGTCAATGCCAATTCCTAGGAGGATCATTAGTATCCTGGTTCAGCAAGAAGTAGTCAACAGTATCACTATCATCAACAGAAGCTGAATACATAGCTGCTGCTAGCTGTTGCGCTCAAGTGCTTTGGATGAAACAACAACTTCAAGATTTGGGAATGAACTTTATAGAAATTCCCATTCTATGTGACAATACAAGCACTACCAACCTTGCTAAGAACCCAGTGCATCATTCTTGGACCAAGATATTGATATACGTCATCACTTTATCCGAGATAATGTGCAAAGAAAAGATGTCAAGGTTGTATTCATCCCAACTCATCTTTAAATAGCAGATATCTTCACCAAACCATTGCCCAGGGAACAGTTCATGAATATCATAAGGGAATTGGGAATGGTGAATCCCAATGAACTGTAAGTAATGTTGATTTACCTTTGTTTTGATGATTAAACTTTACAAACGTAAGCTTCGAAGTGTTTTTATTAAGTTTTGCAGGTCTTTGGACTAATATGAAAAGAACCAAGTGATCAGAGAACATGAGTTTATGGAAGCATGGCTCAATACTCGAGTTATGAAGAAAGCAAAACTCGAGTTCTGGAAGGTAGCAAACTCGAGTTCCAACACAGCGGTAGAGAACTTGAAGGCAAAACTCGAGTTTTTAGATGCAAGTTCAGGTAACTCAAGTTTTTCGAAACTCGAAACTCAAGTTTAGGTAAGTATCTCTTTTCATAGACCTAAAACTCAAGTTCTGCAAATGCAAAACTTGAGTTCTAAGGTGTATGTTCATCTTCAGGTCATGAAACTTGAGTTCTTGAACTGACAGCTATTTTTTCCTCTTGAAACTCGAGTTCTGAGAAACCAAAACTCGAATTCCATAACAGAGAAATTATTTTTTCTCTTCGAAACTTGAGTTCTGGTATTCCAAAACTCGAGTTCCACTAAACTCAGAAGCTAAAAACCCCTTTCTGCTATAACTCGAACCCTAACCTCTACTTCCTAAACTCGAGTTCTCTCAAATCCTTTTCAAATTTCAACTGTTACAACTGCTAGAAACCATCGTAACCTCTCAAGTATCAATTTATCAGCTTAACCCCCACTTTATTCCTCATTATTTCATTCATTTCATCTCTCAATCTCCACTCCTTCCCTTTTCGTGCCGTTGACACCCAAAGAGTCAAAAATCCCATTTCTCGTGTTTCTGATTCAAACTTGCAATAGCTCGCACTAAAGTCTCCTCGGGTAAGCCTCTTAAATCATCCAAATACACTTCCATTGCTCTCTCTCAATCCCAATCCATTTCCCAAACTCCCTCCAAGGGAGTCCGTATTGCAGAGCCTTCTGAGGAAGAAACAGAGATTCCTCTGGTTAGGAGACTGAGGACAAGGCCTCCGAAGTCTATTTTGAGCAAGAAGGATACGGGCAAAGCACCCACAGTCACATCTTCACCACTGCCAAAGCCAACTCCGACTGCTTACTCTGATTCAGAGGCTGAGAGTGTCTCTCTGACTCACATGGCTTCATCTTCAAAAGCAAAGCAGAGGAAAGGAGTAAAGGGTACCGGAAAGAAGAAGTCTGAGCCAGATATCCCTCAGCCTCCTCAGGGTTACAACATCAAAATGTTATTGATTACTCAACCTTTCAAGTTTCAGACCAGAGATTTAAGCCCTTCTATGTATATTGATCTGGATTATATTAATGCTTCGCTATGGGTTAAGGAAATAGAGTTGCACCCTGACTAACAGTTATAGCTTTTGGCCTAGTGGTAAGTGCTTGATCCTAACAATTGGTATCAGACTTCTGGGATTAGATGTTAAGGAGTATTTAGAGCATTATGAGAACTTGGTTAGTTTACAGACTCTGTTTAATCCTGATATGGTTCGTATTTTCTACAATAACATGTATGCGAAGAATGTAGTTGGTAACAAGAAGAAGGTGCTTGAGTATGGGTTACAGACTATCATGAGGGGGAGTCCGATTAATATTTTTGCTGAATTGTTAAATGTATATCTGGGTACTGGGACTTATGCAAGGACCCTTAGAGATCTTGGAGATGAAGAGATATTTGAGGCATTGAGCCAGGTGAAGAGTTTCAAGAGGATCAGGGTTTGCACTTTGAGCCTTCCTCTTTGCCACCGTTGCAGAGGACTATTCACTACATTTACTCTCTCTGCATGGTGAACAAGGGGAAGAACTATACCCATCTTTCCTCTTCAAATTATCAGGTGCTTGCTTCTATTTTGAAGAAGGAGAAGAGGAACATTAGACAGATGATGTTCAATGAGATGCTGAAGCTGGTGCGATCAAAGTTAAAGAAGATGCTCTACCTTATCCCAGTTTAGTCTCATGGATCATGGAGCTTCATGAGATTTGGTATCTCTTTCCTGATCAGGTACCAATAACCCCACTGAGGTTCTCCGAGATTCACTTTCATCGGATGAACATAGATATTATATCTCCACAGCCAGTAGCTGCTCCCATGAGGAAGAGGAAAGCCACATCTGCAATATCTAGAGGCCAGGATAAGGTCCAGTCATCTGCTCCATAGCAACAGCCCTACTCTGCTCCGTCATTCTCTCAGGCAGCTATACAGACATTCATGCAGACGGAATTTAGGAGAATGGGAGAGGAGTTTACCACTGTTTTCCATGCTGAGACTTAGAGTTATGTGCATACCATGTTACAGTCAGCTAGAGAGTATTTCTCAAGCAGATCCTTGGAAGCAATTGTCACAGCCTTGGTACATTCTTTTGACTCATTCAGGGATACTGTTTCAGGGCAGTTGGCTTCTCTCGCAGATTCAGTTCAGGGATTGGATCGGAGAGTTGGATCTCTAGAGTTACATATCAGAGGCAGCTAGACACCTCCTCCTGCATAGCCACTGAATGCTTCTGAGCATTCATCTTTAGAGCAGTTGCTAGCCTTGATTGATTTTTCTGCTTCTGCACAGCCCTCAGACCCTGTTCAGGCACCTCCTCCCGAGACCTCTGCTCCTCATACCTCTGAAACACCTGACCTTCCACCTTCATCTCCTCCTCACCCTCTTTGACTGATGACAAAAAGGGGGAGAAGTATTCTAAGTTCAGACAAAGGCTTTCGTCGCTTTTACACTTGTCATTCTGATTATTATCTTGATGTTTATCTTGTCTTTATGCTTATCTTGACTTACCTTGACATTGTGACTATTGGATTGTTTGTATGCTTGTAGTTTTAGTATATAATTCAGAATTTCTACTGACTGAATTGTCTCGCTGATCATATTACTTCATTCTTGATGATTTTCAAAAATTTCAGAATTAAGGTTTTGTCATCATCAAAAAGGGGGATAATGTTGATGCATTGTTTTGATGATAACAAAACTTGAAGAACTTGTTAGAAATGTACTTGGAAAGATTTGAAATTGTTAAAAATGTTTTGGAACCTTGAAAAATGGTTCTAGTGATTCAAAACTCGAGTTTCATGCCTTGATTTCAGAACTTTCAAAGAAAAACTCGAGTTTCCAGCTTCAAGTTATGACAACTCGAGTTCCAGGTTTACAGAACTCAAGTTTCAAGCATTTGAACCACTGTGAAATAATTTACTGTGTTAGAACTTGAGTTCAAGAGTTTCACAACTTGAGTTCCACAACTGATTTATAAAACTTAAATTGCAAACTGGAAGTTTTGACATTAGAGTTTTCATGACTCGATTTCTATGATTATAAAACTCGAGTTTCGTGCTTTTCTCAAACTTATGTTATAAAACTTGAGTTACAATTCTTCAGAACTCAAGTTCCATAACGTGCTTTCTAAACTTGCACTCTAAACTCAAGTTTCCAAATAAAAGTTCCAAAACTACATTATGAAACTTCCATTATAAACTTGAGTTTCCAATTTAGAGTTTTCTAAACTCGAGTCTTGAATTGAGAAAACTTGAAGTTTCATTACATGATTTGTCAAATTACTCAGAACTCATGAATTAGAACTCAAGTTATATGATTTCTTGAACTCGAGTCCTTCCTTAATCTGACGGCAACGTCTGAGACAGAACTTTGCCTTTTTACCAAATCTTTCCTTATTCGTGTCTAAGCTTTTGAAATTCACCTAACACCGTAAATGCACGTATCCTAACCTATGAAACAGGTATAGGCGTGGCTGCTAAAGATCTCCAACAGACGAGATGAAAATCAAATATTCTCAGACTCCACTGTTGTCAAATGAACGCATTTATTATGGTATTCAATGCACACACCAACTAGAGATAACGGCTATTCAATCTAAGTAACTAACATTTTGCTCTCTCTAACCATTTCATTAAATGAAATCCACTATAAATAGAGGAGCATTGAAGATGGAAAGAGAAGACGAACAACGCTGCTATTCTTTCTTACTAACTGTATATTCCTCTGTCAAATTTCGAATTCTTAAGTGAGCTTCAGTGATTATCAAATCTACTCTTCAGAGAGTTTAAACTTGTCACTCAAACTTATATTCTGTGAGAAAACTCTTGGTCGGGAACTTGAGATTGTTGAGCTATGAGATTGTATAAAACAGAGAGTGCCGGTCTCTGTTTTCTTACGGTTAGTGAGGGGGAGTTTAAACTTGTTGTAAAGGCTTGAGAAGCCAGATTTGTTGCTAATTAGTGGATTGCAAATCTCAGAGGTGCTCTGAGGACTGGATGTAGGTCATAGAGGACCGAACTAGGATAAATCGCTGTGTTCATTCTTCTTCTGCACTCTCGGTGAATTCATTTTTAATTTCTGTGATTTACGTTTTAATTTTTAAATTTGACCAATTCACCCCCTCTTGATCAAATCCTACACTAACAAGATTTTCCTTCAACTTTGGAAAATCATAACTTTTTATCTACACATTCAATTTCAGTAAATTTTAGCTTATTTTGAAGCTTAGAATACGTAGTATTTAACTGAAAAATTTCATAGAATTTGGACTCCATTTAGTATTTTTCCATGTTACTCAAAATTTAGTTCTTAGGGCTTTTGACCCTTTTTAGACTATCTTTCATGCTTCTCTCTTCTTCTTGCATGCTTATCTTTATTTTTACTTACCAAACAATACTCTTGGCTTATTATACATCATACATACCATGTATCATAGTATTGATATTTACATACAATTGACATACAACTTGACATAAGCAACTTAAATAATGCATAGCTTTCCATAGCCTTCTTGAATCATATAACTTTCTTCATGCTTCGACCATTTTGCTTTTACCCTAACATAACATTGGCCCTAGGGATGTTATTGTTTGAAAGAATGAGATTTCAAGAATCCCAATAGCAAATATTACTACCACATACATTAACATGCATAATCATTATTTATTTCATATCTAGTTGTTCATGAACACAACACGATACATTTTGAGAACACTTTGCACATAGCCATGGCATGTCATAATACAACTTGACATGTTTTCATAGAACATAAAGAGCATATACAATAGCAAAATAAATAAATAAATAAATAAATAACAATCAATAATCATATTACAATAAGGGTTAGTAATCTTGCTACTTCAACTCCTTAGCTTTTCTTTAAGTTTAGTAGCTTGCCTCTTGGACTTTGAGACCTTCCCTTTGCAATTTAGACTCCTACACATCATGATAATGCATTTAGCATTTATAACAACCCACTAATAATGCATTACATCCATTAAAACTCATTAACCTTTTCTTAAACTTTAAGGGTAAAAAAACCCTTAACTTTGCTAAAAGTGTTTCTAATGCTTCTAAAGCCCTTTAGTCACTTGTACCCAACATAATTTTACCTTCTAAACACAATGGAAGCATCAAAAACATCATAATCAAACTCCTTCCAACTGTTCTGCATCTGGACAAAAATCTAAATAAATAGGAAAATGTGATTTTTTTTGACTTCTAACTCTCTATACATGCATAATCTCATTCATAAACCATTTTCCCATGACACTCAAAACATTACTTTCCTTTCAAATGGAAAATTGGACAGCACCTCCTCTAGGGTTTCATGATTCCCAAAATTTATACAAGCTTCAATCCAACACAAAACACACACCAATCAACTCCTTAACTTGCATAGAGTTGTTTGGTACCAATTACTTAATCTAAATCACACTCTTTCTCATATTCTCTCACCAGAAACCTAACTTTCCAGCAGCAAAAATCAAGCATAATCCAAGAAACTAAACCCATATAAGTTAAAAGGAAGGTCCAAGGAGCAAGAATATGCAAAAGATTGCATCAAAATTCAACTTGCCTTGGATTTCTTGTGAATGTTTCTTCTCTTCATGTGCTTTCATGGCTTCCACTTCTCTTCTCTCTTTGTAGCTAGTTATGCACGAAATTATGGGCTGGAAATGGAGAGAATAAGTGTCTTTAATGACAAGCCAAAATGATCCAAGGGTGGAGATTCAATTTTGCATTAAACTTGTGAT